>JAQZBX010059931.1:0-17419 GCA_029593785.1 Cabassous unicinctus
TGACTTTCTTAACCCTGGGTCAGAAAGATAACCTTTCTGTCTCTCCTCTCCAGCTGAACTGTCTTTCTTCATAGAGTTCACAGTTGGACTTGGGCATCCAGGCTTGCTACTCAGTATGTTGGCATTTGCCTCTCGATATTTGTCCCCAGGACATGTATTTTGGAACTTAGCACTGGCCCTGCTGAAATCCAGGCATGTTCAATAAATGAACCACAAACTGTGCTCATCCAGGATGTAAGGATGAAGAAGACAACTCAGGAGCTCAGAGCCTTGTGGAGGACGTGAATGTGCAAACAAGCCAACCCCACAGAGTGTGATGAGTGACATAATGAAAGCTGGATATGGCACTATGGAGCCCCAAGAAAGAAGGACCTGGAAGCACAGAGTGGCTGCTCTTTGAGTTGAGATGCAAAGATGAGTTGCAACTTTCCAGACATAGAAATGGAAGTGAGGTGGTCTCATCAGTGATGATAGTATGTGAAAGCAGCAAGTTAAATTTGGTAAACTGTGAAGAGGCTCACCCTTTATCAAGTGGAAAGCAGTTGAGGGTGATGTCAAAGTAGGTGAGAGGAGTAGGTTGGGGGCCATGGAGGTGAGACTGCAGAGGCAGACTCAGGCCGTGCTGGTAGGACATATGTGCCAAGCGAAGAGGTCTGGCAATTATTTGGCAGGTGGGTTCCATTCTTTGGTGCCACCACTTGGGAAGGCTGTGGACAAGTCAGAGAATGGGGACAGAGGTAGACCAGTCATTTAGAGCAGAGCTGAAGAGCTTGGGGACTCACCTGGAGAAGAGAGATTAGGAAAGACATATAAGGGTATAAGTGTCATCAAGTATCTCAGGGTCTGGCCTGTGGGAGAGGACATGGTATGTGTGGGGGACAGATGGGTTAAAGTCACAGCCAGGCAGATCTTCCTTCACCAGATTAAAGCTTCCTGCAGAGGTGATGGAGGTGCAGGCAGAGGCTCTGCAGTCACTTCCAAGTTCAGAGGCAACACTTTTGTTACTTGATCCTGTGTCCTCTAGGTTAAGAGATCTGTCCAGGAAAGAAGCAGGAAAGGTGGCAGGGGGTGAGGGACAAGAATGTCCTCAAAGCAAAATACTCCTTAAACAAAACTTTGAAGGCCTCAAATTTCAATGAGATTCTCTTCTCCAATGACTTGTCTTTTTCCTAATTTTTCTTCCCTAGTCCTGACTCCAACCAGGGGCCTGACCACTGGGAGTCAGTTTTCTGATTAACTGGTTTTGACAAATCAGTGTGCAAGTGGCTGACTGTGTGGCCTGTTCCAATGCTCAGGACAAAGGACCCAGTGAAGCCCTGTCATGGGCTTCCCACGGCATCTCCCCACTCCTGCCCATTCCGCTGGGGCTTTGTTCTCTGTGCCCGTCCCCAGGGTTCTGCTTCATTAAGATCCAAGTGGACTTGGCATCTGCATAGCTCTGGGTTTGGTGGGTTTGGGGTGGGGTCTGGGATTCCCATTTGAAAGAGTGTATCAGGCCAGCAGCCCAGCTGGGAAACCAGAAGCATTGCAATGAGGATTGAGTAACAAGACTAGGCAGAAGAGTGGCTATCTCGGGGACCTTCCTCTGGAATCTTGGAGTGGGGGAATGGAACCTCTCCAGAAACTGGAGTGCCTTCAACATTAATCAGAGTCCCCAGTAATCAGGGGAGAGAAGCAAGGAAGCCTCGTTCCAGCCTCACGGAAGCCGCTGGGATTCTTTTTTGATCTGATAGGAAGAGTGGCCTCTTTGAAAGGAGAGTAGAACAGATGTACTTCCAGTGCCACAAGTGCTTTTTATAGCCTTCCTGTGCCCAGCAGGACCTGAGATCCAGAGACTGAGATAGACAGAAGCCTTTCTCCGGATACCAGGAAGCAGACTGCATGCCAGGCTGCACGGGGTCAGACAGATAGAACCTTAATTAGAGCAGAGTCTTTGCCTGAGAAAGGCAACCAGGGCCTGCTTTAAAGCCAGCTCCTCCTTGCTTTCCCAGCCAGCCAGCGCGTGAGTGTATCAAAATCCTGGGTGAGCAGAATACCAGCGCTCATTCAGAGGCTCTCCTAACCTTCCCACTTGCTCCAGGGCAAACAGCAAGACTTGGGAAATGCAGTTCTCTCTTCTGTGACTTTATTCGTTCACTCAGGCAAGTTTCCCTGGGAGAAGGTTATGCTCACAAATGGACACTCCCCTCAGTCTTTCAAGAATTGAATGCCATTGGCTGTTGGTCCAGGTTATTCCTTTGTAGTTTGTTCGGTTTCTGTCCCACAGATGCCTTTGTGGGACAAAGGCTTTTCATTTAACAAGTGCAGCAAAGTTTTAGCATTAGGAAGGAGTACCTCTGAGCAAGCTTCTGCTCCTCTGTGAGCCTCAGAAGGAGGGCATGACACTGGCCTGCCAAGGCTTCTCCCCCTTGGGTGGCTTTGGTCAGGCTCCCAAAGTCCCCACCCCTTCCCATCTGCAGGCTCAGGGCAGTCCCAGTCCAAGGTAGGAAGAATTTGAGAAGCCTTTGGCCACCATTTTGGGGGTCGCCATCAAGGGGTCCCTCAATGGGTCACATCCCTCTAGACCAGGGATTTTTAACCGTTTTTGTTCCACGGACTCCTTTGCCCGTCAGGTGAAAACCACGGACCCCTTATTAAGTCCACACTATACCACGTATTATTTAATAAATATATCACACCAAACCAACACGGCCCCACAAGAATAATGTGGTTTTTTGAATTTCAATTCAAGCTCATGGACCCCTTGTTAAGAGCCTCTGCTCTAGACCCAGATGTGGTCACTCGGTGCCTACTTCCGGGAGGCGCCGTGCTTAGGCGAGCACAGGTGCGGCCCCACCCCTCACCGCCGCGGGGCTCTGACTAAGTCCACGGCCCCACTAAACGTTTCCTCCCTGGTAGAATGGGAGTGATGTGTGGAGTAAGTGAGATGTCTGTGGAAATGCCCACGACTGTCTGGCACACAGTAGGCACTGAGTGATTGCTAACGATTAGTGTTGCTATTAAGCAGGTTTCAGTGCCCCTGGGTGGATCCCATCTTGTTCCCTTACCCTAGGACCTTGGGAACTTAGTCCTGAACTTGCTTTTGCCAATCTCTCCCCTTTGCCTCCTCTCACCCCAACCCCCACCCCCAGAAATATAGAGGGGTAGTACCCTTCATTTAGTGGGCGAGTCGAAACTGCCAGCTGCCTTGCTTCTCACCAAGCCCTCTGGCCCCCACTTCCTGGTCACTGTCCTCGGCTCACGTGTCCAAGCGTGTCCCCCATTAAGCCCCTTCACTGCTGCTGACTCCTGGGTGTCTGTTGTCAGGGGCTCTGGAACCATGGCTTGCTGCCAAGCAGGACTTTCTCCAGGACTTAGAGAGCTGGGTCTACCCTCCTGCTCAGTCTCACATGTCCCCCTACCCACACCCCAGAGGTACCCCTGGATGTGAGAGAATCTGAAGGAAGACCTCTAGAATTATTAAAGATCCCAAAGTGATAGGGATCTGTAGAGTGTTTAGAAAAACATATTTTTAGTATTCTCAAAAATATGTATATTATTACCTTAAAAGTGACCAGAAAGTAATCACCAGCTTTACTCCAAACCAAATAATAGGGTAATAGGGTTAAGAACAATAATAGAGATATTTGCCAATGCAGCCCAAACTGTCAACAACAAAAAGTGCGCAGGGACCTAGAGGGCGCATGGACGAGCACAGCTACTGGGCACCATGCCATCCTGGCAGGCTCAGCCCCACCCGCCCAGCACGCACCCCTGCGGCTCGTGGGAATGTCTTACAAACCGAACTTGAACACACACGTGCCCGCCGCCTCCCTCAACACGCTGGAAGTGTCCACTTTCCTTCTACCAGCATGGCGACATCCTCACAGTACTGCCAGCTACTGAGTGACTGTGGGCGGCCATCCCTTGGCTACATCCAGGGAACTGGGAACAGCCAGGTACCCCAAAGCAAATATGCTGAGCTGCTGGCCATCAGCCAAGAGCTGGGAAAGAGATCAGACCCACCTAGGCAGGGAGCAAGAGTGCAACGGAGGCGTCATTCATGCTAGAGGACTGGTTTGGGAGTGCTTGGCTGAAACAGAAGCAATGCCAGATCCAAGCTGCCTTGTTAGCTTTGCGGGGTTTCCTTCTGTTTACAAGATGAGAAGTTACAGTTCATCTTCCCTGGTCAGATGGAGCTCTTGTTTCAAAAATGTTAACTGTTTAGCATTTCTTCTCCCCATTTGCCTCCCATGGTTCACTAGGCTCTGAACCTTGACTTTAAGGTTGAAGTACCTGTGTTTTTCCCCCCTTAAGCATTGATAAAGAATAAAATACGTGGAAAACTTGCCAAAAAAAGTTTGCCTCCAAGATACCAGTATTTCACTTTAATCTTTTTTGAATACAGTTTTGTTACCTAAATTGTTCTTTGTTCCTTTTCATAAGCTAATACTACTCCAAGGATTCTGATTTGAGTAAATACTTACAGCATGCTTTTCATAACCTGTCCCAGCTTGGCATACAGTGTAGCTTCTGCTTAATATAACTTCTTTTTTGCTTAAGCATTTACATGACTATTAGTGCTTTGAAATCAATTAAAAAGTGCACAAATTATAAATACAGAAGAAAGAGCAACGTATCATACCTAACAAGGACCCCTTTCACATTGAGTCTGTATGTAGATTTCAATTCTGTGTTTCCTATAAATTGATCAAAACATGTAGAAAAAAATGACCAAAACTGTTTGCATCTTTGTATGTATTTATTATTTGATGCAATAAAGTGTAGTTTCATTAACAAGAAGAGAGAGAAGGAGAAGGAGAAGGAGAAGAAGGAAGACAGCTAAAAATTGGCTTCTAACCCAGCTGTGCTTCAGAATGATCTGAGGAGATTTTTGAAAAACAAAGACATCTGGGCCCAGCCGCTGTGAGTCAGCTTCTGGCGGGGCCCAGCTCTGTGTGTTTTGGGTGTGCCACTGGGGAGAAGTGCTCCCGGGTGGCGTTGCATCCAGTTGGCCCAGCTACCTGTCTGTGGATTTCTTCAGAATTTACTGTGCCCAGCTCCCAGGGTAGGGCTGGCTAATTTGAGCCTCACATGCTTCTTTTACTCAGTGGGATGAGGAGGAGAGGACAGAAGACTTAAGCTCTGCTTCCTGGGAAAATAAAAGTGAGCATCATCCTGGGCATCCTCGTGGGCAGCTAGCAGGTGTCTCTCCTGCCCTGCCATCTGCCACCCCAGCTGGGTCCACTCACTTCCTGTTTCCACGGCAACCCATGAGGCGCTCAGGAGTTAGAAACACGTAATTTCATGTTTTGTTTCTTTAAAAAAGAAAAGTCTGTCCACATGTATAGCTTGTTGCATCGGAGGACGACTCCTCTTTAATACCTGAGGGCCACAGGCTGATTGTGAAAGACGCAGCTGGAACCCACTCACGAGGAGACACTGGAGCACAGGGAGGCTCGGGCGTGTCTGTGAAGAGAGAGGCCGATTGAAAGAGACTGTAGTCATGTCTTCCTCCTCCTGCTGGAAAGGGAACCTTGGTACAGAGGGGCGGGTGTTGGGCCAGGGTCTGTGGACCCCTGCCAGGGTACGTGCCCACCACACCAGTACCAGGAAACAAATTTTCCTGAATATTTCCTGGAGAGGATGGTATACGACAGTGGAGGGTAGGAAGAGAATAGGATAGAAGTGAGAAGGGGGAAAAAGAACTGTGCAAATCTGAGTGAATCCTTTTAGCTCTCCGCGGAAGCCCATTTCCTTAGGGTTGTGAGATAATGAACATTAAGGAGCCAAGCGCAGTGCAAATCAAATGCCAGCACACCTGAACACTCTCTTCCCCCAGACATGAGGGAGCTTGCTGATTGTGATCTCTTCCCATTTGAGCCACTTCAGAGGCTCTAGCTGGACGTAGCGGCAGCTGTTCATCCCATCCCCACCTATCAAGGCCCTCAGAGGTTGTGCCTTGGGCTGGGTCCCTAGGCGATTGGTGGAGCCAATGCGGATACCCTGGAGGCCTTGCCCTGCCATCATGTCCCCTCTCTTCCTTCTGCCCAGGTGTCCTTTGAGGTGTCGGTGGAGGCCCGGAGCTGCCCTGGCGGAAACACGGAGCACGCGTTCACCCTGCGGCCGGTGGGCTTCCGAGACAGCCTGGAGGTGGGCGTCACCTACCACTGCTCGTGCACCTGCAGCGCCGGGCTCGAACAGGACAGTGCTCGATGCAGCGGCAACGGGACTTACATCTGTGGCCTGTGTGAGTGCAATCCCAGCTACCTGGGCACCAGGTGCGAGTGCCAGGAAGGGGAGAACCAGAGCGGGTACCAGAACCTGTGCCGGGAGGCCGAGGGCAAGCCCCTGTGCAGCGGGCGTGGCGAGTGCAGCTGTAACCAGTGCTCCTGCTTCGAGAGCGAGTTTGGGAAAATCTACGGTCGTTTCTGCGAGTGCGACAATTTCTCCTGTGCCAGGAACAAGGGGGTCCTCTGCTCAGGTAGGTGCACCCAGCAAGCACATTTGCTCTGAGCCAGTCACAGGCCCAGATCCCATGAGAACATTCCCCCAAAGGCTTGTCTTTTGCTCCTTCTGCTTCTCTCTCTCCCCCCATGGAAGTGCCACCGACTCAGGGTAGTG
The DNA here is from genome assembly GCA_029593785.1 of Cabassous unicinctus. NCBI lineage: Eukaryota > Metazoa > Chordata > Mammalia > Cingulata > Chlamyphoridae > Cabassous > Cabassous unicinctus. The sequence continues at coordinate 6,604 of JAQZBX010059931.1, forward strand.
GTGGAACATGTCCCCGCCCCAGCTAGAAAGAAGCCTTGTCCTCCACCAGGCTTGGGGTTGGGGACCAGAGTGTCGAATGCACAGGCAGGAGAAGGTACTGCCATATTGCATGAACACTCAGAGGTGGGGGGTCTGCTCTTGGGTCATCCAGCCTGATGCCAACCACGTAGATGTTCAGCCTCTTCTTTTTTATGTTTTTGTTCTTTTCTTTAATTTTTTTTCAGCCTCTTCTTGATCACCTCCTGGGGCGAGGAGCTCCCCAGGCCAGGTAGTGGCCATCTCCTTGTTAAGTATTCTATTCGTTTTCTGTTGCTGCTGTAACAAGTTATCACAAACTTTGTGGCTTAAGACAACATAAATGTATTCTATTACTGTTCTGGAGGTCAGAAGTTCAAAATTGGTCCTATCTGGCTAAAGTCAAGGTATTAGCAGGGCTGCATTGCTTCTGGAAGATCCATGGGAGGATCTGTTTCCTTGACTTTTTTTTTTTTTTTTAATATATTTTTATTAGAGGTTATGAACTTACAAAACAGCCATGCACATGTGTGGAATTCCCATACAACACCCCTCCACCAATACACTACATTGTTGTGGACCATTTGTTAAAGATTTGTTACAGATTATATTTTTTCCATACCCCCTTGTTATGAACAGAGTACTTTGGCATTGATGCAAGAATATTACACTATTGTAATATTCTTAGTCCATAGGTTACATTAATTGTATTTTTCCTGTGCTTCTCCACATTCTTACACCTTAAAATAGTGATGTACATTTGTTCTAGTTCATAAAAGGACATTCCTGTATTTGTACTATTAACCACAATTCTCATCCACCTTTGGATTCACTATATTTTTCAGTGCCTAGATTATTCTCTAGCTTTCTCTGAATTGACATTTATATCCCTAGACTACCCTTTTCAGCCACAATCCCATTTATAAATCAGCAGTGTTAGTTCTATTCACTATAAGGTGTTCTCATCAACTCTATCCATTTCCACACTTTTTACAGTCAAGTTAATTAAAACTTCTACATACATTAAGCATCAGTATACTTTCCCAGCCTTCCTCCTATCTCCTAATAACCTATAATCTAGGTTTTAACTCCATGCATTTATTCTTCGTATTTAGTTCATATTAGTGAGACCATGCAATATTTGTCCTTTTGTGTCTGGCTTATTTCACATAGTATAATGTCTTCAAGTTTCATCCATGTTATCATATGTGTTCCAATTTCATTTCTTCTTACAGCAGCATAGTATTCCATCGTATGTATATTCCACATTTTTGTTTCCATTCATCAGTTGATGGACATTTGGGTTGTTTCTATCTTCTGGCAATTGTGAATAATGCCTCTATGAACACCGGTGTGCAAATGTCTGTTTGCATCACAGTTTTCAATTCTTCTGGATATATTCCTAGTAGAGGAATTGTTGGGTCATATGGCTGTTCTATATTTAGCTTCCTGAGGCACCATCAAACTGTCCTCCACAGAGGCTGCACTATTTTACATTCCTACTAACAGTGAAGGAGTGTTGCTGTTTCCTCTCCAGAACTTATTAGTTTCTGCTTTTTTAATAATGGCCATTCTATGTGGTGTGAGATGATATCTCATTGTCGTTTTGATTTGCATTTCGCTAATAGCTAGTGATATTAAACATTTTCTCATGTGCTTTTTTGGCCATTTATATTTCCTCTTTGGGAAAATGTCTATTTAAGTCTTTTACCCATTAATAAATTGGATTGCTTGCTCTTTTATTGTTGAGTTGTATGGTCTCTTTATATTAGAATGGAAATCAAACCCTTATCAGATATGTGGTTTCCAAATATTTTCTCCCATTGAGTGGGCTGCCTTTTCACCTTTTTGGTGATGTCCTTTGAATCACAAAAGTGTTTAAGTTTGAGGATGTCCCATTTATCCATGCTTTCTTTTGTTGCTCATGCTTTTGGTGTAAGGTTTAAGAATCTACCATCTACCACCAGGTCTTAAAGCTTTATGGTCATAGATTTTATAGTTAGGTCTTTGATTCCCTTTGAGTTAATTTTTGTATAACGTGTGAGATAGGGGTCCTCTTTTTTTTTTTTTTTTCCTTGATTTTTCTAACTTCTAGAGCTGCATTTCTTGCATTCCTTGGCTTATGGCCCCTTCCTCCATATTCAAAGCCAGCTGTGTAGCATCTTCATGATCTCTCTCACTCTGACCTCTGCTTCTGTTGTCACATCTCATTCTCTGCTCTTCCTGCCTCCCCTTTATAAGGACCCTTGTGATTACACTGGACCCTCCCAGATAATCCAGGATAATCTCCCTGTCTCAAGAGCCTTGATGTAGTCACATGTGCAAAGCCCCCCATACCATGTAAAATAACATATTCACAGGTTCTGGGGATTGGGATGCAGACATCTTTGGAAAATCATTATTCTGCTCCCATGGGCATAGTTTAAGAGTTCTTAATAGTGAATAAAAACCTGTTTCTCAGTAGCTTCTACCCAATGAAAAGTCGCATTCTAGATTCTCTCATGACAGCCTGTCAAACACCTGACAACTGCTTTAAGTTTCCCTATTCTCTTTTCTTATCCGGCTAGACATCCCAAACCTCTCCCGTCTCTGAATGCTCCACAGTTTGTTAAGCATGCTTCTCAGAATTGAGCACAGTATTTGTCATTCTGGACAAAGAAGGCTCAGCCTTCTTTGAGCATTTACTTCCTGTGCTCTGAACATTCCACTTCCATTAATGCATCCTAAGAATACATTCCGTTTTCTTTTTCTTTTCTTTTCTTTTCTTTTCTTTTCATTTCAACAATCACATTACACTCTTAAGCTTGCTTTTAACTTTAACCCAGAAGTTCGAGGTTTTCAATTTTTTAAGTGAACTATAGCCAAGCCAACTTTTTACTGTGTCATGTTTGAGCCCTTGATTTTTTTGAATCTAAGTACAGGATTTCACATTGATTTCAGTTGAATTACAAGCTGGCAGTTCCTATTCTGGAGTTGCATTCTGATGAGATACTTTAAAATTATGTCTCAAAAGGCCATTCGGTCTGACACCATACCATCTGCAAATACGAGGAGCAGGGCTATTTTAGGCAGTACTGTCATTTCCACTACAACTTGTGTATTCTGTGTCTCCAGAGTTCCTTCCTTGAGAATGGTCTTCAAACTGGGAAGTGGTGATTTGAAGGGAATTTAGATGATAGCTGAGAAAATAAGTGCATTCATGTGAAACAAATCGGGTACATAGAAATGATATGCCCCCGTGAGAAGAGTAACAGTGCCTATACCGAAATCCAAGTGCTGAGGCTTGCACAGAGGTGGGTTAGCAAGTGAGGCTTCCTGGGGCAGACCACACAGTGAGACAGGATGAGTACACCCATGGGTGCAATGGGATCTAAATGTTCAAAGTTGGAATTGCTCTGTAAGTGCAGGGCACATGGATGTCATAGGAGAGTAAACGAGGTAGAAGGGTTAGGACTTGATGTGCTAAACATGCAACAGGAATGGACTTCTCCTCTGTGGAAGGGTTGATAGGTTGCTGTTAGTTGGATCGTTCTCTTTGGGTTAGAGGGAAAAGTGTGGGCTTAGTAGCAGGCACGCCTGAGTCTAAATCCATTCCACCACATGCTGGCTGTGTGACTTTGGGTATAAAGTTGCTGTGAGGGAATAAGAGAATGCATGTAAAGACCCAGCACATTGCCTGGCCCAAAAGGAGGACTCACTCAATATTGACTCCTGTCTGAGTCAGTGCCACAAACCACTGCGAGTGGCAGCTGGGGCCCAGGGCACAAAAGGGGCCAGCCTGTACCCTGTAAATCGCCGGGCTTCACCTATGGAATTCAGCATCATGGACTGGAGTTGCCACTCCCTTTAGTAGCTGCAATAAAAGCTCCTAGAAAATGGACAATGTCTGTAATAGACTTTTGGCTTTTTTTTTTTTTTTGGTAAGAGATGTTAGAAAACATTATCACAGAACAGTCCCTCTTTTCCCATTAGTAGCCAGAAACATCCTCTGATACATTTTCCCCTGAAAGGGCTGCTTGTGTCCCTGTCGCTGTGGGAGCAGGGTCTTCCAGCCAGATGGACATGTGAAAATCCCATCTCCACAACTTACCAGCCTACAGTCTTGGACTTTTTGTTTCCCCTCCTCTAAAAATGGACCAACAACATTTGTTTCTGCATTATTCTGAGGGTCGAGGGAGATGACTTGGATAAAGGACCTGCTTGCCATTCAACAAGGCGCGTTAGGGCGCTTCCCTCTATGGACTCGTCTTCCTCTTCACGATGATGTTTCCCCCGACAATGGCACAGCTCCTGGGAGGTGTGGGCAGAAGGGTAGATGAGGTGTGAATGGCCCTCAATAGAGAAAACTTGTTTGTCATTTTGGAAACAGGAATATTCTGCAGCTGAGCAAACAGGCTGCTTTTTTGTTGTTGTTTAACCATCAGAACCCACAGTTCTTCTGAGTTAATCTTGCATTTCAGAATTCTTCCAGAGGCCATGTCCAAAAGCCCCCCGGGTGCTTTTTATCTCGCTTATCCCTCCATCCCCTTACAATCCTGTGGTATTGGGACGCTCTTGCATATCACGGGGTAGAGAAAAACCAAGGTTTGCCAAGTCCTTGAGGCTCCCAGATGAGTGATGCTTCAAGTCACTTAAGTTCCTTGGGATTGCTGAGGTGGAATGTCTCCCCCCCACCCCCCGACTGGAAAAGCCATACGTGCTCATTAAAGGAAATTTGAAAAGTACAGGAAAGTAATGGATGTGTGGTCGATCTGACTGGCTGGCTGTCTTCTTCTTGGTGACTGTGATTAATTTGGAACATCTGACAAGCCAGACCAGGAACCCTTTCACCCTCACTGTTCCACGTGCGTTCCTTCCAAAGCTGTGTGCTCTGTGAAGAGAATGACCTTCCCAGATAGCTGGAGGATTATTCCTAGGTCTAGAATGTTCTGAAGAGCAGGAAGAAATAAAATAAATCATCCATAATTTCATCATTCAAATTTTAACCAATTAGTGTATTTCCTTCCAAACCTTTTTTAAATTAGTCTATGTATAAAATTTTTTATTTTGCTTTTTTCTTACACTATATCCCCAGAAGCACTTGAGGTTGAATTATTTGAAGAAATCATTCATTAAAACAGCAGCTTCTTGGAGTTTATTGTTGCACCCAGCCCTTTGTTACCTCTCAGACTCTGCAACTTGTTCAGGAGGCAGCGGTGAACAGATGGGTGAGGAGTTCCAGCTCTGGGTTCCTTGGCACCCATAGTCAGCTGAAGGCTCCTGCTCTGGAATTGTGTGGTTGGTTTTGAGCTCCTGGGTTGCTGGGTTGAGGTTTCTGTGGGAGAAAAGTCTGTTTCCCAACAACGACTCTGGTCTTGAAGATGTTGACTCAGTGACTCACAAGTAGCTGACTTCAGCATTTTCTCACAGTTTTTCTCACTCCTTTCCCCTGCACCCTCTGCCCAGAGGGGGACTGTGTGGTTTTGGTCTGTCTTCAGAGGCAGGAAGAGAACAGAAGAAAGGGCTGAGACAGAGCCACGGCTAGAATCAACGGGAGACTCTGAAGAAATGCTTGCCTCTTTTCTCTGGTCTTTCCATCCATAAAGACTTACAGTCCTTGCCCCTTGCCAAAAGACAGGACTAAGGATCCTGCAAGAGATGGAGCTGTTTCACAAGTTTGTACTAAATTATATATCATAAAAATTAATAGTGAAGCAAATCAGACTAAAGTCTGAAAGCAACTGGACAACTTTGTTGACATCTCTTTTGTGATACATTGTCATGGGAATGTGTGTGCAGTTGGGCTGTTGTGTCTCCCACTGGTTGCTAGAAGCAACACAATTTAGGGGGAATGGTTCTGTCCACAGACTGTTTCTGTGTGTGTACAGGTAGCCTAATGGGGTCATTATGAGGGTTTCTATTCTTAAGAGTCTCACGAGATTTTGACCCTTCTGAGTTCCACTAATAGAATATGGGAAGTAGGATACAGTCTGTTATAGTTGTTTTTAGCATAATTAGAGATTCTTGCTCAAACTTTGTTGGTACCTAAACAGTACATTTCTTGGGATTTGAGTTATCGCACTGTAGTAAACTACTATTGAAATCAATCTCAGCCTTGATGCTTTCAGCAGTCTCTGTACGTAAAGTGACTAATGGGGTAGATGGAAAAATGTTCTAATGGCCAACCTACTTCTTGGGTTTCATATGTTGAGAAAATTTAAACCAAATAGAGAACTTTGAAAAGTACTCTTGGTCTCATAACTGTGAGAACCCAAAAATACATTTAGACTAGATATTTGGCCAGCTTATCCGGACAGACAGGTGTACACGTGCATGCATGGCCACACACGCATGCACATATATTTAGTATTTTCAAGCCTTTATTATGGGACTAGCCATCAGAGGTCAGGGGGCATCTGCAATTCCTTCCCAAACATAAAAATAATGGAGAGTGACACTGGTGGCACCATTCCTAGGGGGCCAGAGCCAGGTCTACACATAGGTTCTGGGTCTGGGCTGACAGTTTCCAGCAGGCTTATCCAAGTTCTATTAAGCCGCTTTAGATAAAGGTACCCTTGATAAAGCCTAGTTCTAGGCTTCTTGATTCTTGCCAAATGAAACACTTCCTATGGCAGCCAACTATCAAACCAGTTATTCAGGTATGTTTTAGAAAATACTTGTTACTGTTTTATATTGTTGTTTTTTTTTCTTCTTTCTTTCAGAAATGTAATTTTCACACCCATAATCAGTAGCCTAGTGGCCATTCTTGAAGCTGTGGTCACAGCTGTACTTCTGTCACTGCATTGCAATTTACTATTTGCAGATTTCTTAAATGACTTGTTGCAGGACCATTTTGAAGAGTAAGGTCCGTGATCAATGTCTCCAAAGTACCTTTTGAATGACTCAAGATTTGACCTATTTAATTTCCCAGGAAAGGGACTTCTTGGTGAGAATGACATCACTGTGTGTCCCAAGTGAGAAAAGCCTAGAAAAATCTTCAGACCTTTTCATATATACTCATATCTGCTCAGTTTGTTGATGGTTACCCAGATACTATTTGCAAATACAAAGATGCAAAATACATACATCTTCTGGAGGAAGGGCTCCACTCCTGCAAAAGAATCCTTCAGGCTGAGGCTCAGGAACCTGTGTAGCCATTTCCCTCACCTGATATTATATAAATCCTAATTATTCAGATGACAATGAGGGCCAGGAGAGTCATATTCCATTCTGGAGTACTCTGAAAACAGAATTTCTTACAAGATTCTTCAATAACTATAGTTATAAGGGATGCTGTGCTCATAATTGGTTCTCCAGCACAGAGATGTTTCTCCTTGTCCTCGCCACAGAGACACGGCAACAGCCTTTTGAGGCATTCTCATATAATGGGAAGAAAATGTCTTTGCAGGGAGACCAACCTGGATTCTAAAGCTGGCACTGCCCTTTCTACCTCTGTGACCTTGGACTCATCACCTAACCTCTCTGAGCCCCATTTCTCTTTCTCTGTCAAAGAGGGGGAACCAAACCTACCACAGAGGGCTGTTGTGAGGATCAAAGGGACAATGTTTGTACAGCTCCTAGTACTGTGCCTCAACACCAGGGATGGTGAATACAGGTTAGATAATTCATCTCCATGGAGACATTCTTGACAGGCATCAAAACAGATTGGTTTCAGGAAGTTCTCAACAGGATCCCAAAATCAGGAGTTCTCTAAGTATTCCACCTGTATCTGGCCATTGTGCAAGTTCACTTGAAAGGCAAAAAGGTACCAAAATTTAGGGCTTGATCATATCAATGAACAATGTGTCCAACTAATCCCATGAACCACGTGAACTGGGCTGCTCATCTCTGGTGTCATCCAGGCTCTTGCAACTTATGGTTGGAGAAAGGTCTTTGGAAAAAACAGAGTTTAAGTGTCTGATCTTAAACAATGCAGTTACAGATACAGAAACAATAATCTCTCACTGAGGATCATTTTGCTTTAGGCAGAATTGCTACTTTCATTCATTCAACATGAGTTTGTTGAGCACTTATCACATGCCAAGTGTTGCACTGGGCACCAGGGACATAGAGTTGGAGTTGCTCACAGTCTTTAATTTCTAAATTTCTGTTACCTCTGGAATTTTCCATTTCTTCTCTGAAACATTTTGGGATTGAGGAATGAGGATGTGAGTCATCTTGAGTTCCTTCCTTTACTCTTTCAGACTTATTTGGGATCTTGAAAGGCAAGAAACAGGGTATTGGGGAGCCATTTTGAGAACCTGCTTTGTTTCATGCTCTGAGCTTAGCTCTGGGAGTAAAGTTTTCTCATTGTTTTTGCTCACTGCTGGACCCTATTTCCAGGAACATTTTAAGCAACAATCCACTAATGATTCTGAAGAATGGAACAATTTAAGTATTGGATCTATTCCCACTGCATTTCTTTCTTTACTTAGAAAGGGAAGTATGCAGACAGGGGACCCTGTGATGAGGATTCTGTGCAGGCCTTGGAACTCCAGGCCTGATCCTTAGGATCTTAGGTTTGTGAAGGAAATGATGATATTTAAAAAGAAAAGGAAAATTCTAAGAAAACCATGAGAATGCCAAAGATAAGCTCTTAGTCATATAGGTTTGGGTGGTATTAGCTTTTTTGATATTCTATGATAACATGTTGGAAAATTTTCCATTCTTAGATAAACTGCAAACTATGAAAGACCTCTGGTGGCTGAAATCACTGTTCTTGAGGCTTTGGGGTTCCCTTTCTTGAGTGTTGAGCCAGCACTTTGTATTTGGTTTTGATTTTGAACACTGAGATGTAGTTAGTGCTCAGTGTCTCTGGCTGGGTGGGGCAGTATTGGATGGAGCCCTGTTTTCCTTTAGAGCAAGTGTTCATGACTCTCCAAACACTGACTTAAGAACTCCACCCAGATCCAAATGCTCCCCTGTGTCTGGAAGTTGCTGTGAGAGAGTGTGACCTGCTGGAAGTTGTGCTTCCTTTTTCCAGAGCACCTTCCTGAACCCTGACCATTGCTCCTGACCCAGAGAAGATAGCCTCCTGCCACCCCAGCCCACAGCTGCCACCCCAAAGTCTTTGTCAGGTGAGCCCAACCATCCTTAAGGTAAAGGAACAGACTTCCAGGTTGGAATGTTATTTGACATCACAAAATTGACCTTTGGCAATTGGCAAATGTAAAAATGCAAGGATAATCCTATTTTTAATACCCTTTTTACTATATGGAGATAGTTTCCCTGGAAATAAACCGGCTAATTTGTTAGTATTTTCCACTCATCATAATCAAGCACTAAACAGAAGGATTATTTGTATCTCATGCCTTTCCTAACAGTACCAATCACACACAGTGGATCAGCTGTGTATAACTCGCTTTGACCCTTTGGGGAAACTGAGGCCCAGAACCTCCTTGTAATCCTTGATCATGGATTCAGACCTGGGAAACCTTGTGTGGCCTTGTGCAAGTAAATGGTCAAACTTTATTTCTCCCTAATTTTACTTATTTTGATCAGGTTGAGACCCCTCCCAAATCCCTGAGTTACCAGTTCAGCCCTCTTGGCTGCCAACCAAGCACTTAGCCCACATTTTTCAAATCTTACCTAATTCGGTGCTCTTTATCGGGGCCAAAATGTCAGGAAACGTTTAGTCTCTGTTTTTCTAAGGGAGTTGCTCTAGGTTACTTACGGGTATGTCAGACACAGCAGAGCAGGCCTGAAGGACGCATGTGGAGCTTTTAAACATGCCCAAGTCTCTTCAGTCTTAGGGAGGGAGGGAGAGGGGGCAGGGATTGAGGGAGGGAAGTAGAGAGAAAGAGAGGGAGAGTGAAAGAGAGAGAGAAAGGAAGAGAAAGAGAAAAGCCCTCCCACCAACCCCAGCCCCCACTCACTGCTAACTCCAGCCCCTCTTTCCTTCTTACACACAGCTTTGTTTCTCAAAACAGTTGTCTGTACTCATCGTCTTCATATGTCACTTCCCGCTCAGTCCTCAATCCAGTCCACTTTAGATTCATCCTCTGATTCCATCAAAATAGGTCTTCCAGGTCCCTCAATGACCTTGTCTTAATAAACCTAATAGGCTTGTTCAGCCCTCATCTTACTTGACTTCTCAGCAAGAGACTGAAAAAGACGGTTAACCCTGCAGTCCGGCTTGAAGTGCTCTCACCCTACTTTCAGTCAGTCCTTTGAAGTCTCCTTTGCAGGATCCCTCTCTTCTGGCTACCCATTCGGTGTTGAGGTTGTTCGAGGCTTGGTCTTAACCATCTTCCCACCCCATGTTCTCTCTCTCTAGGGACGCTCATCCATGTCCAGACCTCCAGCTACCCTTATGTTGCTCAGACTTGCTTCAGAGTCTCCTTTATCCACGTGACTTCTTAACATCTCCACTCGCATGTCTCAAAGGCACCTCACACTCAAAATGTCGCAGACTGAGCTCATGGTTTTTCCTCCCAGCTATGGTTCTCTTCTGATTGTCCTTATCTCCACCTTTCATTCAGTTATGCAAGCCAGAAACCCAGAACCACTTTTTTTTTTTTTTTAATTTTTTTTTATTGTAGGTAAAAATCAAATTTTTCACAATGCATACCAATATTTGTAAAATGATATATAAATACATATGCATATATGTGCATTTGTTTACATAAATGTTATTTGTTATATATATATCTCCTTACAAATCCACCTCTGAACACCTTTTTTTTTTAAAGGTGCTTAGATTACCTAAATATTACTCAGAAATTACAGGGATTCCCATTTTCCCGACTGCCAACACCTCCAACAACATCCCACACCACCATTCCTCATCCATGTGGTACAACACCCGCAATGAATATACACA
>JAQZBX010059932.1:0-17447 GCA_029593785.1 Cabassous unicinctus
AAAAAAAAAAAAAAAAAAAGGTCACTTTTGGAAGTTGTTAGGGCCCCAAACTAATTATTTTGGAAATAATAGAGAAAAAAACAACCATTTATCCTACAAATCGCATTGTAGGTTAACCAAATAGTTGATGAGAGAAGGTTACTCTTCAGAGAAGAATTCTAGCTAATCAATGCAGAAGAAATGACACCAAAATAATCACCATTTCGAATTCCTTAATGAAACAAAGGCTCATCAATGCTAAACCCATTAGGTAAGATGTCGATGGGGAATTTTATAATGGCTCAATCACAGGCTGAAAGCACATCAATCTTAACACTGGAAGAGTGAAAAACAGTCATTATCAGTCTTCCGATGTGATGCAGTACATAGCATCATCTATGTAGTACTGTTACCAAAAATCTGAACCTGAATCTAATTAAGCCTCTAGATCTACCAGCCAAATTGCAAGGGAGACAGGGAACAGGGGAACATGTGTAATCTGTAATAATATAATTCAGTCAAATCCAGAATGTGGGAAAATATTATAGGAAAATGACCAAGTTTATTCAAATACCAAATAGCATAAAAAAGAAAGAACAAGAGAGAGATTGAGAGAGAGGGAAGAGAGAGAAAGAGAGACAGATATTATAACAGAGAAAGAGAGAACTGTCATGAATTAAAGGTCTTATGAGATATACCGACCAAATCCAAGTATGGACCTTGTTGGATCATGATTCAAATAAACAAATAATAGATGAGATAAAATAATAATTGTTCAATTTGTGGGACTGAAAATGATACTGTGGGCATGATTTTCAAAAGAAAGGTCTTATCCATTAAAGATACTTAGTGAAGTATTTACAGGTAAAGAGAAATTAGGCTTAAGACGTGCTTTAAAATACTCCAGGGAAAAACACTGGAGAGAGGGGTGGAACAATATGATGCAGATGAAACAAGAATGGAAAACGTTGGTAACTACTGAAGCTGGATTATATTACTCTCTCTACTTTTGTGCATGTTTAAAATTTTTCATAATTTAAATATTAATACACCAAATCAATTTAAAAGACTTGAGAGACTTCTGCCACTGGTAAAGTAGAGTAGATGCACTTTTCCCTATTCCTACCAATATGTACAGCTAAAATCCCTGGACATTATATATAAAACAAACAAAAGAAGACTCTAAAAGGAGAAGAAATGGATGCAGACCAGTTAGGGGCCTCAGAACCTAAGGAGCAACATGGGGGTGAGTTTCCTGGATTTTCTTTTGCCTCATATGCCACAATCTGGGTGCTTGATAAGCCAGTAATTCGTAAAGGCCTACAGACACAGACCCAAAAAAAAAAGCCGAAGAAAAGCATGCTTTCTCTAGCCAAAGAACCAGGAAAGGGGCAGCCCAGAAAGCAGATGACTTTTAAACAATAACCCTTCTACTTTAGCCAAACACCAGAGGAAAAATTGCAGCCCCCCCACCAACCTCACCAACAAAGGTGGAATAGAGAACCCAGATTACCATCCTCACCAGACTGTAATAAGCACCTCAACCCCCGACCAAGCTGGTGTCGGAGAAGGCCAGGTGGGAAGCAGGGACTCCCAAGCCCACCAGGCCTTAACAAGTCTGACCCCTCCCCTAGTGGTGTCAGTGGAGACATAGTTGAGAAGCTGCTAACTCTACCCAGTGGTAATAAGGCGACCCACCCCTCCCTGCTTGAGCAGTGTCAGAGGAGGCCTAGCAAAGTGTCAGAATGTCCACCACTGCCCATCAGTAATGAGACCACCACCCCATCCACATGAGGAGCAGTAATGGCATACCCCTGACCCTCCAGCCCAGTGGTATCAGAAAAGGCTTGTAGACAGCCTGACTCCCAGCCCTACCCATCATTAACAAGGAGCCCCTCCACCTCTGTATGTCAACAGAGGTCAAATGGGAACCAGGACTTCTACCTCCACCTCATAGTAGCAAAGCATGTCCCCCTTTTCCTCTAATTGAGTTCAAATAAAATCCAGAGTCTCATAATATAATACCCCAAATACCTAGGTTTCAACAGAAAATCACTTGTTATTCCAAGAACCAGGGAAATATTAACTTGAGTGAGAAAAGATAATCAACACATGCCAGCACCAAGATAACAATGATGTTAGAATTATCTGACAAGGATTTAAAGAAGCCATAATAAAAATCTTCAATGAGCAATTACAAACACACTAAAAAATGAAAAACTAGAAAGTCTCAGCAAGGAAATAGAAGATATAAAGAAGAGACAAATGAAAACTTCAGAACTGGATAATACAATAACCAAAATTTAAAGACTCAATAGATGGGCACAATATTATAAAGGAGAGGACAATATGAACATCAGAAGAAAATAGACAAAAAAAAAAAAAAAACCAGTCTCAGGGACCTGTGGGACTACAACAAAAGATCTAACATCCATGCCACTGGAGTCCCAAAAAGAAAGGAGAAAGAGGATGAGTCTGATGAAGTATTTGAAGAAATAATGGCTGCAAATGTTACAAATCTGGCAAAATACATGAATTTACAGATTCAAGAATCTGAGCAAACCCCAAACAGGATAAACCCAAAGAAATCCATGCCAAGACACATCATAGTAAAATTTCTGAAAAAAAGAAAAAAATCTTAAAATTAAAGAGAGAGAAATGATATCTTACATATAGAGGCAAAACAATTCAAATGACAGCAGATTTCTCAGCTGAAACCATAGAGGCCATTTTTCAAATGATGAGAGAAAAGAACTATCAACCCAGAATTCTATATCCACTGCAAATATCATTCAGGAATGAGGAGGAAATCAAGACATTGTCAGAAGAAGGAAAACTAAGAGAATCTGTCACAACAGCCCATCCTAAAAGAATAGCTAAAGGAAATTCTCTAAACCGAAAGGAAATGATAAAAGAAGAGCTCTTCTTTTATCGTCATGAAAGAAGAAGGAATAATAGAGAAAAATATGCTTTCCTTCTCTTCTTGGGTTTTCTAAACTATGTTTGAAGGCCAAAGCAAATATTATAACATTCTCTGATGTAGTTCTAAATGTAAGTAGAAGAACTATTTAAGACAATTATAATATGTATATTTCTGTAACCGGTTTCTTAAGTACTTTAAAGCGTTCTGTTTGGGGTGATGGAAAAGTTTTGGTAATGGATGGTAGTGATGGGTAGCACAATACTGGTAATGTAACTAACAACACTGAATCATATATTTGAAAGTGGTTAAAAAGGAAAATTTTAGGTTGTATATATGCTACTAGAATTTAAAAAAAAAAACCATAGAAGGTACAACACAAACAGTGAACCCTAATGTAAACTATGAACTATAGCTAATAGATTAATTAGGATAATATAGTTTCCTCAATTGTAACAAAGATACCACACAAATGCAAAGTGTTAATAATAGGGAAAACTGCATTTGTGAGGGGGTTTATACGGGAACTCGGAATTTTCTGCATGATTTTTCTGTAAGCCTACAACATCTCTAACAAAAACAATTCCATGTTAAAAATAAACCATTCAACATCACTGGCTATTAGGGAAATGCAAATCAAAACTACAATGAGATTTGCCATACCTACTAGAATGAAGTGTTGGGGAGGCTGTGGAGAGACAGGAATGCTTATTCGCTGTTGGTGAGACTGCAGAATGGTACAGCCACTGTTGAAGTCTGTCTGGCGGTTCCTAAGGAAGTTTGATACAGATCTACCATGTAACCCAGTCATACCACTACTAGGTATATAACCAGAAAAACTGAGAGCAGTGACATGAACAGACATCTGCACACCAATGTTCACAGCGACATTATTCACAATTGCCAAAAGATGGAAATAACCCAGATGTCTGTCAACTGACGAATGGATAAACAAACTGTGGTATATACACATGATAGAATATTATTCATCTGTAAGAAGAAATGAAGTCGTGAGCCATATGACAATGTGGAAGAACTTGGAGGACATTATGCTGAGTAAAGCAAGCCAGGTACACAGAGACAAATATTATAAGATTTCACTATTATGAGCTAAATATAATGAGCAAACTCATGGAGTTAATAGCTAGAATATAAGTCACCAGAGAATAGAATGTGGTTAGGGAACGGGAAGCTGAGGGTTAATCTGTACAGAAATGGTAAAAAGTTGTTTGTAAATATTTAGAAATGAATAGAAATGGTGAAAGCATATCATAGGATTTGTAATTAGTAGTGCTAACATATGGGTATGATAGTGGTTTCGTTTTGCTGTTTTTTGGTTGTTGTTGAGTAATGAAAATGCTCTAATATTGACTGAAGTGATAAACGAGCAATACGGTGATTATACCAAATGCCATTGATTGTACACTTTAGATAAATTGTATGGTTTATGAAAAAAAATAATAGCATGGGTTTGGGGAAAAATACACCAAATGTCAGATATGGAATATAGTTAATAGTAATACTTTGACGATGCTCTTTCATAATTTGTTACAAATGTTTCACAGCAGTGCAAAGTATTTGTGGTGGGGTGATGTATGGGACCCCTGCATGATGTTATGCATGTTTGTTTTGTAAGTTCACAACTTTTACTATATACTTATTGTTTATGTATGTTCATGTATGAATGATATACTTCAATAAATTGTTTTTTAAAAGAAAATACAAAATTATAACATTTAAAAATTTGGCTATTTTTCTTTTGTTCCTGATCAGTAACAATATATTGCAATTCCAGTCTGTAGTAACTTGCATCACATACTTTTGTAGCTCAGTAGCTACAAGGGTTAAAGTATTTTCCCTTAAAATTCTGCTCACACTGCTCTTTCTACCTGCAATGTCCTTCCTCCACCTCTGCACATCCAGACACCTGCCTGGCTCAAATGTCATTTCCTCATCGAAGCAATTTCTGATCTTACCATCTGGAAGTGACCACTTTGGCCTTCCAGTACTTTATTTTTTTCCTCTTTTATGGCACCTAAAACTTTCCACTTTTCAGTTATATGTGTGCTTATTCTAATCCCAACAGACTATTAACAACTTGAAACAGAGACTGTCATACATACATAGTGCTTTGTATATAATGGATGCTTGCGAATTTCTAATAAACCATCCACCAGTAAATTAGAGACAATATTCAGGAGCAGAACTTCCACTGCTCCTGGTTTCCAGCCTCCTCGTAGCCTTTTAACTCTTGACCCCTAATCTCTTTGGCTCTCTCATATCTTCACTCTCCCTTCTCCAGCCCAGATCACACAGTTAATCCTGTCACCCAGTCTCTTAAAAGTCTTGCTATCATAAGCCAGATGGTTTCACAGGTGAATTCTACCAATCATTCAAAGACAATCTATTACCAATCTTGCTCAAGCTCTTCCAAAAATTGAAGAGGAAAGAACACTACAAAACTCATTCTGTGAAGCCAACATCACTCTAATACCAAAACCAGATAAAGATACTACAAAAAAAGAAAATTACAGACCAATATCTCTAATGAATATAGATGCAAAAGTCCTCAACAAAATACTTACAAACTAAATCGAAAAACATTAATAGAATTACACACCATGATCAAGTGGGTTTATCCCCGGTATGCAAGGGTGGTTCAACACAAGAAAATCCATTAGTAAAATAAACTACGTTAATAAATTGAAGAAGAAAAATCACATGATCCTCTTGATTGATGAAGAAAAGGCATTTGACAAAATACAGCATCCTTTCTTGATTTAAAAAAAAAAAAAAAAAAACCCTCCAAAAGATAGAAACAAGTGTTAGGATGTGGAGAGACAGGAATGCTTATTCACTGTTGTGGGAATGAAGTATGGTATAGTCGCTGTGGAAGTCTGGTGGTTCCTAAGGAAGTTAGCTAGAGATCTGCCATGTGATCTGGCAATACCACTACTAGGTATATACCTGGGAGATCTGAGAGCAGTGACACAAATAGACACCTGCACGCTGTTAATAGCAGCATTATTCACAATTGACAAAAGATGGAAACAATCCAGGTGTCTATCAACTAATGAATGGATAAGTAAATTATGGTATGTACACACGATGGAATATTATGCAGCAGTAAGAAGAAATGAAGTAGTGAAGCATATGAAAACATGCATGAACCTGGAGGACATTATGTTGAATGAAGTAAGCCAGACACAAAAGGACAAATACTGTATGACTGTGCTATTTTGAACTATATATATTGTGTAAACTCATGGGGTTAATAATTAGAACATAGGTAACCAGAAAATAGAATGATGGTAGAGAATGGAAAGCTGAAGGTTAATCTGTGCAGAATTGGTAAAAGAAAAAAAAAGGTTGTTTGTAAACCTTTGGAAATGAATAGAAATGGTGAAAGCACATCATAGTTTTTGTAACTAGCAGAGCTAGTACATAATGCTATTCTGTTTCCATCTCTCTAGTTTATTTGTATTTATATTTTGTAAAAACAGTCTTATATATGGAATATCAGCCATATTCATATTTCACATGAGGTTTCACTATGTTATACAGTCCCATGTTATATTTTTTAGCTTATGTATGGCAAGGGAAGCATAGATTGAGAGGTGATGAGTTTTTCTGTTTGTGTTTTTTTGTTTATTATTATTTTTGGAATAATGAAAATGCTCTAATAATGATTAAAGTGATAAATGCACAACTATGTGATTATACCAAATACCGTTGATTGTATACTTTGGATATATTTATGCTTTATTAATACGTATCAATAAAATTGCTTTGTTAAAAAAAAACTATGCTTTTATACATTTGCATCACTGGATTCTACAAAAAGAAAAAATGCTCCTGAGTAGATACACTAAAGCAAAAAATTCATTCTCTGCAGAGAGTTGAATTCTATTCACCTCTAGAAACTCTTAAGGGAGCTGAGTCTCAAAGAGCTCAAATTTAGAGTGGATTGCTGCCTGCTAGAGGCAGAATCTCATGATGTATATTATTAAATTAGTGAATGCTTCCAGATGCTGTGGGGACGTGTATATGTCACATTAATAACTATCATGATCACATAATCACACCCCCACCCCTTATCTCCAGCCATCTCATTGCTTTCCATTCAGCCTAAATATCTCAAAACGTTTTTCTTTGCATTCTTTTTTCTTTTGCCTTCTTCCATTCCCAAATCCCTCCCCCTCTGCAGAAAATCCAAGAAAAAAATTGACATATTTGTTCCTATTTAAGTCCCAGAACAAGTTAAGATCTTTTCTATTCAGTGAGCAATGTGTAAGATGTAAACAAATCTCAAAATCTTTTAATGACAGACATTGTAGTTTGTATTTGCACTTGCATTTCAGTAGCCCACAATGTTTTAACACATTTAAATAAATAATGAAGGTTGATTGATAAAAATGCTTTCCCCCAGTTTTGAAAACTTTTTTTTTCCTCTCAGGAGTTACTGTCATCAGTAATGAACCAAAACCCTGGTTCCATTAAGAGCAAAGGTTTGACATCATCAGTCCCTGGGGTTTAATCTTCCCAAACCTCAGTTTCCTCATTTGTACAATGGAGATAATAATAGCAGGCATATTCATTAGTTATCTATTACCACATAACAAATTGCCCCAAAACTTAGTAGCTACACACAACAATAAATAGTTATCATTTCTCACAATTTCTGTGATTGAGGAATTTGGAAGGAGCTTGGATGGGCTGTCCTGGCTTTGGGTCTCTCATGAATTTGCAGACAAGATGGCAGCCTGGTCTGCAGTCACTTGAAGGCTTGACTAGGGCTGGAAAATCTGCTTCCAAGATGGCTCGTTCACATAGCTAGCAAGTTGGTGGGAGGCTTCAGTTCCTCCTCACATGGGCCTCTGCAAAGAGCTGCTTGAGTGTCCTCATGGCATGATGAGCAGCTACCTCCAGAGTGAGCAATCCAAGAGACCAAGAGAGAGGCTGAAATGTTCTTTGATGACCCAGCCTCAGGTGTCACATACCCTCACTTACCAAACATTTATAGGTCCCACAGATCATCTCTAGCCAATGTGGGAGAGGCCAGACAGGGAGGTAAACACCAGGAGGTGAGGATCACTGGGAGCCATCTTGGAAGCTAGCTACCTCATATCCACCTCATATATTCACTATGAAGATTAAAGGAGATAACGTTTGCAAAGTACTTCACTTTGTACATTACCTGGTATATAACTGTCTTTGGTATTATTAGCAGAAATTTTGGTTAAAAAATAGAAAACTAAAGAGAAGGGAATTCCATTTAATGAAACCTTGCTTGGAGAAGTGAATGTGAGCATATGAAACTGATCACATGCCTTCAACTTCTGCTACCATTACAGTGAGGGCTGAAGCTATTATACTCAGAGGTACTGATAAATATTTCTTTACCCCAAAACACCAATTTAGCAGGAAAATACCAAAGGGAATTTTAAGGAAAATGCTCAAGTAAATATAACATGACTTTTGGTGGTGCTCAAAGGTTCTACAGGTACTCAGTGAATGAAAGTAATTTTCATTTTTAATCTGCCCCATTTTCTGGTTTTCTACTGTCTTTTCAGCTATTATGCATCTTGTATTTCTAGTTTCTTGCTCTATTTTAGGTTGAATTCTTTCAAGTTTCATATGTTTCATATTGGCCTCTACTCTCTTCCCCTTGAAATACTTCCTGAAAGCAATCTGCCTCGGCAAGACATGTGACTTGCTATAACTGAGGGAGATTAAAAAAAAAAAGACAAATTCCAGAAAGTACCCCCTTATTTGATCCATGTTGAAGAAAGGGAAAATGCAAATGTATAATGAAAACTAATTTTTCCAAGACCTCAAATTACAAAAGTAATTGCTTCTCAATAGGAAAACATTGTCAGGTGCCGGAAACCTTTTCGAGCTGTAGCCTCCAGGCCAGACAGACTTTTCCAGGGGAAAAGTCAAACAGCCAACTAAGGGCCCTACAAGTAGAAGACAACAGGAACAGAGAGAGTTACAGTTACATAAAGTACTTATTATTATTTGTGAGTCCCAAATCATATCATTTTCATGATTTAAACTAAGAAGCTACAAGTATTATAGTTCCAAAATAGATGACTCTTCTCACATGGGAATTCAATTATATTTTAATTTAATAAATAGTAGAGTATCTACTATATGCAAAGCACCACATTAATTATAAATAAAATTGAATTGCTTCTGAGGAGTGAAGATGAAACTTAGTAATAGGGCTATTAACATATGGTAATCAGCGCCAGGAAATATAACTGGATTTTGACCTTGAATCTATATATCTGTCCACATTCAGGTTTGGTTCAGCTCTCTAAGTGAAGAGCATCATTGCTGTGTGATTGAGCAAGTAATAAATTCCACTTTTAGTTTCAATGATGTGGACAAAATTGAAGTGATATTGCTTTTAAAAGATTTTGTTGTGAAATATAACATGCATACAGAAATGTGCCTAGAAAGTGTACCCCACTAATCACTAAGCCCTCTCACCCCACTAAAGATAACCACTATCCTCACTTTTGCAGAAATCATTTTGTGATTTTCTTTTGATAACCTATGCATCCATCCTAAACACTATCATTTAGTTTTGCCTGAATCTTGAAATTTATAACAATGGAATCACACAATATGTACTCTTTTTTGTGTTTGGCTTCTTTTGCTCTACTTGATGTAACTATTTTGTTGCATATAGCTGTATCTGTTCATTTTCATTTATGTATAGTATTCCACGCTTTGAATATACTACAATTTATTTATTCAGTCTACCATTGATTAACATTTGGGTTGTTTCCAATTTGTCTTTGTGCAGAAGGGCAAGCACAAAATATGAATCTACAAATGGAATTGCTGTATTATAGAGTATGCATATCATAGTTTTAAGATATGCATACTCTATAAGATTAGCTGTATCTATGTATACTCCTACCTGCACTCTATGAGAGATCTAGTTGGCCCCAAACTTTGCTAACACTTGCTATTAGCAATCTTAATTTTAGCTATTCTGGGGGGTGCATAATGATAGTTCATTGTGATTTTAATTTGATTACTAATGACACTGAGAAATTTTCATATGTTTATTGGCCATTTGGATGTCCTCTTTTGTAAACGCCTTTTTTTTTTTCAATTGGGTTATCTTTTTCTTATTGATCTGTGGGAGTCCTTCAAATATTATGGATACAATACCTTTGGGAGTTACATGTTTTTGCATATTTGTTGTTTTTTTTTTCACTTCAAGTGGCTTCTCGAGCCTACTTCCAGTCATCTCTACGTCTTCAAAGTAGCCCTTTGAGATCCAACCTCAAAGAAAAGCGAGTTCCCCACGTTCCCTCTATCCTTGGCAGGCCCTGGTCGCCAATTCCTGCTGCCTTAGCCCACAAAGGCTGCCCAGCCTCTTAGTCTCTCAGCTTCTGCCTTGGAATTTGCATGTGCTCCCAAGCAAAGAAAGGGCCACCTCCCTGGGCTTCTGTCCTCCTCTGGACTATGGCCTGGTAATTCTTCACATCTCGTTAGCCTTCTAGTACCTTGAAGCAGGTTTGGTTTATAATCTGTCTAGATTTTCTACTTACCCTAAGTAGGAGAGTGGGTCTGAATTATCTATTCTACTGTTATCAGAAACAGAAATCCCCATTACCAATCTACAGATGGTATAAGGGCAGAAATCCTATTCCATGCCTAAACAACTTTCCAATGTAAAGAAGGAACTTTTTTTGTTAATTTGAAGAGAAAATGGTAAAATTGAAGCACAATACAAATAGTGCCCAGGGCTACTAGGAATAGTGCCCTGGGCTCTACTTAGAGTCCTGTGCAGAGGAAAGAAAGTAACCTGGACAACACCTTCATGCCACCTGATCCAAGGCTTGACTTCTTGATTACTTCATTTTAGGTATCAGGTTGAGATACAATTAGGATTTGCTGAGACAGACACTTGGTGGATTAACAATGAATAGCTTACTTACAGAATTTCAGTGGCCTAAAGTAAACATTTTTAGTTTGCTTCCCAAACAACCAAGGGTTTATTTTCCAGCCCCTTCTCACTTTAAAAATCTAAAAAAGCAATAAATATTTTTGGAAATGTATTCTAAAATGGAGATTTTCTGAGATCTATCTAGTTTAATCCTTGGCTACTGATCTTCTTTAAGAGTCTTGTTCTATGTATGGATCTGGAGTAAGAGACTCAGGCAACATGGCGAAATGTGCAGGGCTTGTCTCTGAACCACACAGACTCTCCTTCCAAGGCCATTAACCCAATCGGTACCCTATTGGTACTGTCCCTTCTCTATCTAGGTTTTCACACTGTGCTAGTTCCATTGATCAAACTACAAGGTTCTATAGGGATATAATGCCTGGAACTCTCTCCTTCCATCCCACCCCTTTCCCCCTCTAATTTAGACTCATTCTACAGGATGAGTGTAATTAGCTTTTTTAATGTCTGTCTTCCTTCCCCACAAGAGCGCATGTTCCTTAAGGCCAGAGACCCTGACCTTCTTTTCATATATGCCTAGCATAGTGCCTGCCTTGCAATCAATAAACTTGTTGAATGAATGGATAGACAGCTGAATCACTGAACCACTTATTATATTTTCCTTCTCAAATATATCTTCATTTAAAGAAAGAATCACTTGGCAGATATTTTTACTATCCTACATCCACTGCCCCATCTTCTGGGAACAATACTCTGATTTTCCTTACAGAAACACTTCACCTCTTCCTTCAGTCCAGGAGTGGCCTATCACAACATTACATCTCCCTGGCCATGGTAACTGGTTCAAGACAGGGCCCATGACCCAAGCCAAGCCAATCAGAACCAATGAACTCAATTCAGATTTTACGGGAACTGCTGAAAAACAGGCATGCTTTCTTTCCATTGGGGTTGCTGAGAAGTGGCCTACGAACCTAAAACTGCTGGCAGTCATCTTGTCCCTCTGAGGGGAGAGACTGATTGAGAACGAGGCAGTCCCAGAAGATTAAGTTCTGATGACATCACTCAAATGCCTAGATCCAACAAGAAACTTTTGAGTTAGGTGAGCCAATTAATGTTCTTAATGTTCTCTTTTGTTTAAGCCATGTTGAACTGAGTTGCAGCTTTACAGACTGATAGAAAACATAAGGGAAGGTATTACCTCAAAAAAACAAAGAATTGTTAACTTAATTCCAGGCATCAAAAAGGTAAAGTATTTGGGGGCCAGAGTCTGCTCAATGGGCTTCAATCAAGAACATAGGAAACTGGCTCCCTTTACCTAGGTAAGGCCAGGTGTCATCACAACAACTGAAACAAGCTCTCTGGTGGTGTGGAGATGAGGGCATGTCCATTGTCAGGAAGCAGGATGCTCTCTTCTTCCTTTTTACTGGGTCTAGCTGCCACCTTCAGGTTGATTTGGGAGCTGGACAGATATATTTCAGCCACAAAAATACTAAGTATAGTATAAAACAACTGAATGATGGTGCTGATAGTTGTACTGACCCAATCACAGTAAACTCCTTAATGGTTTCCATCATCTCAACGTGATTTCTAAACAATGTGTACTATTATGAAACTTGAAACCATGAAGCTAGATACCATAAAACAGCAGCAAATAGGAAAGCCAGAACTAAATGGAATTCATTTTATCAAGGAATTCTAATGACCTGGGTGTCATCTGAGCTGTATGCTGTGGCCATAGACTCTTGCCAAAGTGAATTCCTTATAAATAATTGCACTCTGTCTATAATTTGTAATGTCTTGCCATAGCGTGGATAACTTGAGTAGCTATCCGAACCACAGCTTGCAAAAGCAGTTTTTGATGGTCTTATTCGCTTTGTCAAATATGTTAATTAAACATGACAAACTATTTTAAAGCCATGTTTACCTTACTAAAATATCACAACTTCTATTTTATGTCATTGATTCTGTCAACATTAGAGTCTAAAAGGCTAGTAGCTTGCAGAAACACAACAGTGAAAATACCTTTGGCTTCTATAACTATTAGACATGATGAATACCCATTTGTAGAATCTGCTTCAATTCACACTCACACACATGCATGTGTGCACATGCATCACTCAAATTAATCTATTTTATAAGCATCTTATGACAGTGAAGCAATTCATATTACTTTATTTTCACTGTAGCAAATTTATAAGCAAATGCATATTGGCAAAGAAATGATATTGAAATTACCATTCGTTGATAACCAAAATTCCCTAGTTTGGTTTTCACTAACAAATTGATGAGAGCTTATTAATATTTTAATATAAACAACAGATACAATTACCCACCTTCTGTTGGTTTAGGGAAGGGAGGGAGGGAGAGAGGGAAGGAGGAAGGAAAGGAGGGAGGAAAAAGCTGCAGTCTACCATTTCTCAGTGACTTCTTTGTGGAAGAAATCTAAGCAGAGAAAAATCCTGGGTATATTCATTTCTTTCCCTAACACTTGCAACAATCCCTAATTTTATGCTCTTTCCTCTAATGTGCTCTATTGATTCTTTCGATCTGCGGGATTTTCTAATTTGAGAACATATCTTCTCATATGACTATAATGAATTTAGTAGATCATTTTCTCAAACCTATTTATCTTACTTAGATTCAAGATTACATTCTGAATTAGGAATATTCTTTAACATCTTTTAACCCTTTTTAACAATATGCTCTCTGAAGGATTTCTTGTGGCTGTCCAGTATACTTTCTTCTCCATTATCACCAAACCTCAATTCTCCTTCTACTAGTAAGAACCCACTGTCCTGGCCAGAAGAGGTAGGCAGACCTGGTCAATCATAGTACCCTATTCTCCTATGCTATGACTGGTCTTTGGTATGAGCATGTGATGCTAATAATGCCAATCAGAATCATTCCATTGAAAGATAGCTGGACATTGGGAAAGAGAAGTTCTTTCTTTGGACTTGCTGGGATAAAAATGACTTTAAAGCTATTGGTAGCTGTCTTCCACATCACATGGTGTTTTAGTTTGACAGAGGGCTGTCAATGCAAAGTACTAGAAATGGGTTAGCTTTTATAAAGGGGACTTATTTGGTGTCAAAGCTTACAGTTGAAGGCCGTGAAAAATCCAAATCGAGGCACCATTAAGAGGTGCTTTCTCACCAAAGTCAGCTACTGTTGATCTTGTTGTCCAGGCACACAGCAAAACAAGATGATGGCTGATCTCTGCCGAGTTCTCAGCCTTCCCCTCTGGGCTCACAACTTCTCCGAGCCCAGCTCCCTGAGCTCAGCTGTGAGCAACCAGGCATAGGGCTTGTCTCTTTCCTGGCCTCCTCTATCAGCCTCGGCTACTCCACTTTCTTTCTGAGTTCAGCTGCAAGCTATCAGGCATATAGCTGAACTCATCTCTTCTTGAACTGCTCCATGGGCCAAGCCTCCTGGGGGCTTGGTGCTTAAGCTATCACACGGCAGGATCAAAAATGGTGGCTTCCTTTTCCCATGTCTGTGTCAATCTCTCTGTGTGACTCCCTTTATATCAGACCCAGCCAGAGGGCAGAGACCCAAGTTGACATACTGACATAGACCAATCAAAAGCTCTAAATTGATCTTATCAAATAATCTAATCAAAGGGCCCTCAACCAAATTTAATGCAATCAAAGGGTATCACACCCACAAGAATTGATTAGTTCAAAAAACATAATCTTTCTTTTTTGGGATTCATAAAATAATCTCAACTGCCACACATGGAGAAGCATTCTTCAAAACAAAGCCAAGTAGATAAAAGGAGAAATGTGAGCAGCTTGGATGGATAGGTAAGTGGACAGCAGGAGAGAAGAAAGATAAATGTGAGTAAATCTCAGTGGCATTGAGAGCATTTCGGATCTTTGAGACCCTGGTGTCTGCAGCTCATCCCTCGATCCTGAGAGTCATCTCAGTTTCCTAATTGGACTAATAAATTCCTTATTTTGATTAAGTAGTATTGAAGTAGGTTTCTGTCACTTGAACGTTAGCATTCTCTTTTCTAATTGCTATCTTTTAGGAATCATACATTTATCTGATATTTATTTCTTGGTTCCTGGAGTTTATTAGGAAGATTTTCAAATAATGGTGTAAGTTGCTACATACTTCCAAGCAAATTGGAAGTGTCTCATTTATATTAGAATAGGAAAGAGTGAGCTTATACATTTTATACTTACATATAATATGCAGACTAATTCATTTGTAACAAGGATGGCAAGTGTGTTTTACAATGCCTGGGAATCTAGAAATCATGAAAAACCATTGCATGTCTGGATTAGGTAATCTAGAACACTTAATTCCACATACAAATTATTCTGCTATTATCACATCCATATTTGAATATGACTAGCATGTTGCAACATCACTACAGAAGCTCATATGGATCCAAAGATTCCTGGTTATCCCGAGTGTGTGAGTACAGAAGAGATTAGTTTGAAAATGAAATTCTATAGGTTACTGAAAAAAAATTCTTTACAGAAAATGGATACATCTTACGTGCATTTTCTCCAAGTACTAACAATTTAACACTTATTTACAAACATTATTAAAAAATTGATCTTATTTGTTAACCAAATCCTTCTGACAAAAAATAATGCCTGGGAGTCAGATTTCTTTTCATAGAAAATGTTTAGAATCCCTTTAATAAAGTCAGTCATACACATCAGAGAAAACTTGTACTTACGTGTTCACCCTTCCATGGCTCCAACTGACATCAGTGACGAAAGGGACTACTACTTTCATCAATCTTCACCAGGCATTAGGGATGTGACAAGTCCCAGAAATAAGTGAGCAGCAAGCTAGTTTGACCCTTCTCAATAGAGTGCTTTCAACACTGATCACTGTGTTGTACATTCTCACTAGGATCTACTTGTTAAATGCTGCTTGTCTACCTTCTATTAAAATGTCAAATGTAATTCTTTTAATTCATATTAGAAGGCTGTCATAAGAGAATTCAGTAATAAAAACCAGTGACATAGATTGATTATATACTGTAACACTGTACTTGAGCTGTCTGGAACATAACAGGGCTATTTTTCTTCTTTTAGTTATCATGTTGGTAAATATTACCTAGGAAATTCTTAGAGTGTTGCTTTCTCAGGGCCTGGTCATATACACTCCCATTACAAATATTTAAATAATATGTATATCCAACCTATATCTCTAATAGGGAAAACAATAAAATTATATCCTATAATTAAAGAGAGGAGGACTTTAATTTCCAGGAACGATAGGTAATGTTTACTTAGACCAACCTTTCACGTGAAGACAACTAAAAGCTTTAGGTGAAAACTTTTTAGTCTTTCTAAAAGCATTAAAGAGCTATCAAGAGAGTAAGAAAGGACCAGACTGAGACCTAAAGGAAATGAAGCACCAGAGAAGTAAGCAAAGCACGAGAATGTCATAGCCACTTTTGCCCTTAGGACTTTTGCTGATGCAGGAAAACACAAGCTTTGGTTGGTGGCTTGCTGGGCAATGATTAGGAAGTATAATAAGATGAGACGTATAATAAGGGATCCTCTCCACCTGAGGCTGGGTCCCATGAGCAAAACTGGCCATTCCAGCACCACCCACAGGAAGCTATAATAAAACCTGCCATGGTGCTGAGCAGTGGAAGAGAATAAAAAGAAAAATAAAGGGAATAAATACTCCGAGAAGTTGAAGTCACCTCTGACTCAATTTTGCAACCCAGGTCCATAATACTTGAATAGTTCAGAGAACTTCAAGCCATAAGCTGGTTTAGGGTAGTCCCAGACCAACAGAGCATAAGGTGCCTGGCAGATACAAATATAAATCTTCTATGAAGAAAGGCACCATTATCCCAGACCTCAAAGAATAAGAATCATTACAAATAATATTTCAAGGACAATGAGAAGCGCTAAGTCAGAAACAGTCAAACACATAAGAAAACAAGACACTATGAGTCCAGGAAGATGGTGGACTAGTAAGACACAGGAATCTCTTCTCCTCCAGAAAAATAGCTAGAGAACAGGCAGAAACAGCCCTGAAAAAGATCTTCTAGGCTTTAGGACAGCAGGCGAAGACTGGACACCACCCAGAGCAAAGAGGGACAAAGGAGGGAAATCGGGACAACAGAACCATGAGTTGAAACCTGCAGCTGCTGCTGCCAGCACCCTCCCCCACACTAAAGACACTTTAGAATTCTTGGGCCTCTGGGCCTGCGACTACAAAGAGGCCTCCAGGGATCTACCACCCCAGGAAAGGGGAGAGAGAGGGACACAGCCTAAGGCTCACTCAGCTTTTGACTCACAAATTTAGTTTGCTGTGTCCCGCCTTGGAGCCTGCAAAGGGCTAAAGATATACAACCCTCCCAATCTCCTCCTTTACTAACAGGGACTGACTGTTGAGGACTCAGAGGGGACTGAAAATATTTCCTAGCTGGGAAAAAGGAGGGAGCTACCAGAAAAGGCTGGAGAACTGTCTCTGAGAAAGTTTGAATTACAAGGCTCCTAGCCTCCAGAGAGGGAGCTCTATCACATTGATATGGGCTGTGTTGCAACAAATACATCCAACCAGGCACTGAACTGAGCTGCCAAAGAGCGCCATCTCCTGGCAGACCAAGGAAGTGCATGCAAGAAAATTAAAAAT
>JAQZBX010059933.1:0-17416 GCA_029593785.1 Cabassous unicinctus
GTCTGACTCAAATTGAGGAGAGTGTTAGGAGAGATTATTAAGAAAGGACTGTGGGTAGTTTGAGTCTGGAATCTGGAATCCCAGAGCTGCTATTGCTCTCATTTTATAGACAGGATGCTGAAGCACAGAATTTTTAAGTAACTCCCTGCAGATAGGTAACTAAGCTGAAGAGTTTAGATTCCATCCAATAGAAGCAGAGAATCATTAAGCCCAGAGCAGATTTCTTAGGGCAATTCCTCTCTGGGCCCACACAGGGACCAGTGAAAACTGAGTAAAAGGATCTGCAGTATTTAAAATACCTCCAAAAATGCAAGTGAAAGTAGGTAGGATGGCTCACCAAGTCTTACCTTCCTCTAGTCAATACCCCTTCAAATGCGGCTGATTCTATAAGGGAAGATCCATGGAACAAGGCTACCAGGAAGTCTTAAAGAAAATTCTGCATAGGGAAGACCCTTGAGGAAGGTCTGATGGGAGGGGGGCCCAGAGATCTGCAAGCTGGACAGATCCTAGAGTCACTGCTGACTTTCTCCACTCCACCTTTTACCACGTTGATCCAGTTTTTTATTATGAAACACGAGGGGGTTTACTTTCTGAAGAGATTCTAGATATATTTAGCTCCCTAACAACACAAATTTTGTCCCTAAGACAAAACTGTATTTTCAAATCATTCATATTCATCAAAATTGAGAACAAAACTTCTCAACTAGAGGAACGTTCTCTGTTGTTGTTTTTTTAACAATCATTTTTATTGAAGTATATCATTCATACATGAACATACATAAACAGTAAGTGTATAATAAAAGTTGTGAACTTACAAAATACACATGCTTATCATCATACAGGGGTCCCCTACATCGCCCCTCCACCAACAGTTTGCAGTGTTGTGAAATATTTGTAACAAACTATGCAAGAGCATCATCCAAGTATTACTACCAATTATAGTCCATATTTTACATTTGGTGTATTTTCCTCCCAACCCACCCTATTATTTTATTATATTTTTATTACAGAGGTTGTGAACTTACAACCATGCACATGTGTAGAATTCCCATAAAACACACCTTCACCAACACACCACACCATGGTAGAATATTTGCTATAGATTATGAGATAATATCATCAGTCTGTCATTTGTTTTTAAAAGTTCAAAGTGGTTTAAGTTCTGAAATGTGTATGTTCAGCTTTATCATTGTCTCAGGCAGGGCAGGACTTTTCCTTACCAAGATGAGCTTAAGCAACACAGCTCCTGCTTGGTTCTACAATCATTCAGCAACCCATTATCAACAATCCATCACTCAAATGAGCAAGGAAATGGTCCCTGAGCTTTGCCAGTGTTATCTCAGGATGTTTTTTACCCTTCCCCAGGGTTTTTTTTTTTTTTTAAGGAAGTATCAGGCATTGAACCCAGGACCTTGTACATGGGAAGCAGGTGCTCAACCACTGAGCTACATCCAGTGAGAGTTGGTTTTCTCATTTGTTTTTAGGAGGTACCGGGAATTGAACCCAGGATCTCGTTCATGGGAAGTAGGCCCTCAACCACTTGTGCTACATCTGCTTCTCCCCTCCCCCTTTTTTTTTTTGTTGTTGATGAAATGACAAGTGACCAGAATTATAATCCTGTGGATAGCCAGAGAAAGTGAGAGGCAGAGAATCAGGGACTAAGGCACTTAATTGCTGTCACCCAGGGATTGAAAGACATACTACCTGAGTCTACCTGCCACAGCCCAGCTCCAATAGCAATCTCATCTCTCTGCATAAAACATGATATTTAAGAAATTGTACTTCCACCAAGACTTTTTCTTTCTCTTCTTGTATTTTCTTAACTATACAAGTGACATGTAAATACAATCATGTTAAATATTAAAATTACATATAAAGAATGTTGCTGGATTGGGATCTTACTGAATGTTGAATGGATAACTTGATTTTTTTTCACATAACCAGTCTTGGAGATTGTCTTCAATCAGCACAAACAAATCTATCTCATTATTTTAAACAATTGCAAGGCTTTCTGCGTATGGACATACCATAGCTTATTTAACCAACTTTCCTATTATAGACATTTAGGTTGTTTTTTCAAAATGGTCATTTTTATCTGCTACAAAGGCATTTTGCAGCACATGAAGTTTGATTGTTATTAACACTCCCTGACCTTGGAACACCCACCTTGGTGCTTAAAGGGAGGTCTCCAAGGACTGTGATCATAAGTTCTGATTTGGAGGACTCCTTGTTCCACTTATAATTGCTCATTTTGCTGTCCCTCTTAACGGTCTTCCCAGTCCCAGCTGCTACTCACCTTCCTGTGATCTGAGAAGTGTCCGACTTAAGGCCAAGCCCAGCTCAGTTACACACTCTGAAATGCCAAAGGAGGTCATAAAATGAAGCAAAGTTCAAGGTTTCCCTTCCCCCACCAACCATGAATCACCTGTATTTGAAAAGCCTGAAGTACTGGGGACATTTTGAGGAGGATTGTGGCTTCTGTCTTCACTCCTCTCAAAGGATAGAGACTCAAGACTGAAGTTCTCTTCTCCCCAGGGCTCTGGATGTAAAGTGGGTGCAAACTGCCCTAAGCCAGTTGGGTCACTCACACTCAGAAGGTTCCTTTTCACAGGTACTGGCCCCTCCCAATGTTGGAGGTGGGAGAAGGCTCTAAGTCTCCACCCCCACACACACCTTACAGCAGGCAGCCTGTTGCAGGAAGGAATCTCAGCCTACATTCTGCCACACATACCTGTGTCAGCTAAAAGGTACACACAGCCATAGGGACTGTTCTGGAAACTCCATGAAGCCCAGCCCTCTCTATTTTAGGCTCATCTTGCATAAAATGTTCAGGTGAGGCAAATGAAATCACATTCCAGCAGCAGATTTCAACTAGTTTTCTAATCTGACCAACTACAGAGCTCTCCATTTAGGGCTTTACACAAGATCTGACCAAGTCCCAGCCTTGGAGACCTAGGACTCCAAAGACCAGAAACTGCTGTGGCCTGGCAGGATCTTTTTTTAAAATTTTAAAGCAGTTTTACTTGGCAGGATTCTTACACTCTTTTCCAGCCAAACCCCATCTCTTGAATCCTCCTTTCAAGGGAAAATAATTTGTAACATTCCATATGCTAATTAACAAATAATCTTCCAGTACTTATCAGAGGTAAAGATAGCTGAGGTGTTTATGGCAGCCTCCTCTGGAGTATGAGATTCTCATTAGAGTCTCTCAAGTGCTAACTAATCTCCCAGTTAGGGCACCTCAGGTGTAAACTAACATTTCCTAGGATGGTGGTTCTCAAGGATGCACCTTAGATCACCTGTGAAGCATTTTAAAATGCTGATGCCCAGGCCTCAACCCAAGTGAATTAAATCCAGATCTCTGCATTAGAGCCTGGGATTAGTGTTTTGTTTTGTTTTTTAAACTCTCCAGCGGATTCTAATTTCCATCCAGTGTTGAGAATAACATGTATACATATATGGATACACATATATGTGTGTGTATATATATTTTTTCTTGAAGTTGCAGTAGACAAACTATTCTTATCACAGTGTCAGAAGGCTTTGCCTAATGAAGGCTGCAGGAATATGCATATATATACATGTGTGTGTTTGACTCATTCAACAAATATTTATTTAGGCTTACTATGTGACACAACTTTTCTAGAACTGGAATATACTAATAGCCACAAGAGATAAACATCCCTGCCATCGTGGAGCTTATGCACTGTCTTTCTGAAATATTTACGGAAAACTGCAGGTGATATAACCTGTTTCTTCCCCAAAACCAAGGAGGGTCCAGAAAAGCAGCACCTGTGAAGGGCCTGGACTCAGGAATCAGGGAAACTGGCTTCAGTCGGAGCTCTGCCCTGTGTCTTCATGAGCAAGTCTCTCTCCACCCCCTTACAATCCTCATGTTATAGAAAGAGAGCTTTGAACAAAATGATTTCTAGCGCCCTAAAATTTTACTGAGGTCTCAAAATCACTGAATCAAAAAGTAGAAATAAACATTCATGACTCATCACATGGGAGAGCGGTGTCGATTCTCCAAAACCTCTGAAATAGGAAATAGTCCATAAAGCGTTCACTAGTCCAGTGTCTTTCAGCTCTTTTAAAGACATGCCCCCATTTGCTAACCACAAAACTCTCATGTCTTCCTTGAACATTAATTGAAATTTCAGGATAAACCTGAGGCCCAAACCAAATCAAAGCAATGGTAATTTTGAACATGGTTTTCCAAACTTCCCAAGGCTTAAGAGATTTTGATAAGGTTCCTTCCGCCTCCTCCCTCCTCTGAGAATCCCTGCCCAAGCTCTTACCTTTGCCAAAGGTCACGTGGAAAAGGCTCAGGAAGGGATTTCAATGATTTCATATTAAAATTCTTATTTCCCCAAACAATGGTCTCATTTTCAGGCCTCCTACACTAATTCCCATAGTCTTAGTAAGGCAGAGACTTTAACAATCAACATTCTGTGACTGTGATAAGGAAAACTGTCCAGGACCATGCAACTGTTGGGAAATTATTCCATTAGGGTGTATGAGGGTGGAAACAGTATAATACACAATGATTTCCACCCTCCCAATGTTCTGAAATGCCAAATTGACTTCATGAGATGAAGTTTCCCTGAATGGACAGTGGGATGATGGAGAGCTTGCATTAAGGCAGTTGTTAAAAAAGAAGCCTGTCATAGTAACACTCTGAAAAGATTTTGATGCAACTTTGGAATTACTTCACATCCAATTACATAGGACATCCTCTTGGGATGAGAGATAAGTACTTCTGTGACTGCAGACATAGAAAGAAAATCCATTTAACCTTTTTAGCTGATTTATTAAAGCAAGGGAGAATGATTTGTAAAATGCAATTTCTGACTTCAAGAAAGGAGTGTTGGAATAACAGTTTTTTCTTGGAGTAGTTTGGGGTGTCCTAATAAAAATGAAAATGCTGCAAAGCATCTTAAACATACATTCTTTGGAAATCAGAGAAATTTAGGGCCAGTAGAAACACAATAGTCATTTCATCCAGCTCCTGGTCATCAGAAAGGGCCAGGCTCAGGCAGGTAGGACCCTCTTACTGTAAAGACTAAAACCTCCCTTATTAAACATTCAGATGCTGAAAATCTCACTGGAATGTAGTTCTTTGTGGCTTATCTAAATCTTGGCCATTTTGTCTGTTTATCTCACTCTAACTTCTGGAAAGATCATCACCATAAAGAACATTCATTGAGCACGTTTTACAATAAATTTCACTAGCTCAATGGGATGACAAGCTAAAAGATGAAGTTCCCGCTGTTAAAGTTTTATAGGAACTACCTCCCTCTGCTGGCTCAAAACTCCTCTTATAACTCTTGTTAAGCTCTTCAGAACATAGAATTTTGGAACTTCGAGAAGGCTTTAATATTGTCTAGTCCAGTCCCCTCATTACTGAGCACATGACACCTGAGGAGGTTAAGTGGCTTGTCCCAAGTCACATGCAGAACCCAAGAGGAATCCAGGTCTCCCGACTTCCAGGGCAATGCTCCAGCCTCAGACTAAAAATATCTCAGTATTTTCTTCACAAAGCTATTCTAGATGATCTCTAGGACTCCATTTCCTTCAAAGCGAATGTCTACACATGCATTGCATGTTGTTTGTCTTCTCCTATACACAGGCCACTTTTGAAGTCTCCCTCCCCTTGTAGAAATAGCTGATTCCAGGTCTGGGACAGGGAAGTTACCAGATGAGCTTAGAATATCTCATGCCAGAAAGCAAAGAGGTAGTCATAGATTAATGGGGATGAACTTAGAGAGGCTCCTGCTGTCCAAATTTGGGATATGCTTAGCACCAAAAAGAATAATGATGGTAACTTATTGAATGAAACAAAAAATCTCTTGAGTTCATACCAGGTATACCACCCAGGGTATAGGTTTAAGTGAGTGTGTATGTGAATATGTAAAAAATTCTTAAAGTAGTAGTAGACAGTCAAGTCATCCTTATCACAGTCTCAGAATTTTGATTGTTAAAGGCTCTGCCTTACTAAGACTATGGGAAAATATATATTTATGGAAAATATATTTACTGTATATCTCAAATATATGTATATATTAAAAATATATAACTTATTTAACAATTTAGCCTGTTCCTGTGGGACAACCTCATACTTTGCACTTCCTGAAGTGGTGCAACAAAAAGCACACACCATCACCTGTGTAGTATTCTTGCCAGAAATATTTAACCTGCATCCAATCACAAGACATTCTGACAAATCCAGTGTGGGCTATTCAACAAGACAACTGGCCTGGACTCTTCCAAAAAAGTCAGTGACTTAAAAAAACAAACAAAAAGTGGGGGGATTGTTCTAGAAGTAAAACAAACTAAAGACATAAAAATCAACCAAAATATATGAACCTTGGTTGAATCCTACAATTTTAAAAACTGTGGGGAGTGGGTGTAGCTCAGTGGTTGAGCACCTGCTTCCCATGTATGAGGTCCCGGGTCCAATCCCTCGTACCTCCTAAAAAATAATAATTTTTTAAAACTTTATTTCGTATGTTTAATAATTGAAAATACAAACAATAACTAAAAAAGAAAAAGAAAACACAGTTGAATAAAAACATCCACTTCTCAGTTGAATGTACTGGATACATATAATTTTTTTTTTTAATCTTACAATATGTTACACAATACATTTGGTTCATAATAACGCAATCATACAGTATTTGTCCTTTCGTGTCTGGCTTGCTTTACTCAACATAATGACCTCCAGGTTCATCCATGCTGTCATATGCTTTACAACTTCATTTCTTCTTACAGCTGCATAATATTCCATCCTGTGAATACGCCATAGTTTGTTTATCCCTTCATCGGTTGATGGACACCGTGGTTGCTTCCAACTTTTAGCAAGTGTGAATAATGCCACTATGAACATCAGTGTGCAGATGTCTGTTCGTGTCACTGCTCTCAGCTCTTCTGGGTATATACCCAGTAGTGTTATTACAGGGTCATGTGGCAAATCTATATTAAGCTTCTTTAGGACCTGCCAAACCGTCCTCCACAGTGGCTGTAGCATTCTGCATTCCCACCAACAGTGAATAAGTGTTCCTATCTCTCCACATCCTCTCCAACACTTGTAGTTCTCTGTCTTTTTAATAGTGGCCATTCTGATAGGTGTTAAATGGTATCTCATTGTAGTTTTGATTTGCATTTCCCTAATCATTAGCGATGTTGAGCGTTTTTTCATGTTGTTGTTTTTTTTTTGCCATTTGTAATAATAATTTTAAAAACTAGATCCATAAAATTTATTTTGGAGATGATTAGTGAAATTTGTATATGGACTGTATTTTAGACAATATTATTGACAGTTTTTTAAAATGGGATAGTGGTTTTGTGGTAATGTAGGTGAATGTCCTTCTTAGGAGATATATTCTCAAGTATTTAGGAGTGAAGTGTCATGATATCTACTTTCAAATGGTTCAGCCAAAAAAAGTTTGTGTGTGTGTGTGTGTGTGTGTGTGTGTGTGTGTGGAGAGAGAAAGACAAAGACAAGGCAAATGTAAAATATTAACAATTGGTGAATCTAGTTTAGGAGTAAACAGATGCTCATTGAACTATTCCTTCAATTTTTCTGTAGGTTTCTAAATTTAAAAATAAATGAAACCTTTTAGTAAAGTAAGAACCTTAGAACAGAAACTTGGTGAGGGAAGGGATACTTGTTCCTCTCACGGACGTACCACAAGCACTTTGAGCAGTCTGTGGCCCATAGCGGGCACTCAGTAAACATGTGTTGAATGAAAAACATACACAAAAGAAAGGTTCCAGCTTGGGGTCAGAGGGAGGGGGAAGGAAGCCAGGGAGGGAGGTAGCCCGTCTGCCCAGCACCGTGCCCTGACTGCTAGCATTTTTGAGAGGCTCACCTAGAGCCACAGAAATTCTACAGAATAAGGAACATGTAGGCAGTGCTCTCTCAGCTGCATCGGATTTTGGTGCTGCCAGCTGGGCAGAAGGTTGGGGAAAGGATTCACTCAGCCAGAACAGCGTACCCATGCCTGCTTTCTCACCACTCGCCACGATTGAATTGGAAATGGCATGGAGATGTTTCTGATGAGAGAATACACCGGGTCAATCACCCCCTGTATTCAGGGGGAAACTTGAACATTTGTTAAGCCTCAAGGATTATGAGATCCTTTAGATCCCACTTACATTGTGATGCAAATGGTGAAATTACAATAAGGCAAAAGCTGACTTCTTCATTTTAGCTTCTTTAGTACCACCAAAACAACATACTGTTTTTATCATTTAAAGGTTTATTTTATTTATTTCCCCCTCCCCTTGTTTGTGTCTGCTGTCTGCTCTCTGCGTCCATTTGCTGTGTGCTCGTTTTCTCTTTAGGAAGAACTGGAAACCAAACCGAACCGAACCTGGGACCTTCCGTGTGGGAGAGTGGCACTCAATGGCTTGAGCCACCTCAGCTCCCTGCTTTGTTGTGTCTCCTTGTTGCATCATCTTGTTGCGTCAGCTCGCTGCGTCAGCTCGCTGCACTTGCCCAATGTGCCAGCTCGCTATCTTGTTCGACGTCTCCAGGAGACACCAGGAACTTAATCCAGGACCTCCCATGTGGTAGGTGGGAGCTCAATTGCTTAGGCTACACCTGCTTCCCAATATACTGTTTTTGAAAAATGAGTTTTCTAAGATTCTACCAGTTGATGACTTATTACCTCATTTCCAAATTCTGGGGTCAAGGAAACATATATATTAAGAAATGGCCAAAATATGCATAAAGCAAAAATTCCCTGGGAGGTTCACGGGGGGTGGGGGGCAGAGTGGTGGTGAGGAGCCCCAGAAGGCCCTACACACAGCTCACCTGGAGGCCAAAGCCGAAAGGTTTCTTTCTTTCCTCCCCTTTTCTCTTTTGCTATCTCTTCCCTCCCTCCCTTCCTGCCTCCTTCCAATTAAAAACAAACAAAAACCCTCAGTGATTTAAACTAAAGGCTTGTGAAGCTCAGGCAGGCCCCAACCTTGACCTCGGCTGAAGGTTGCTTGGTACTCCCCTGCCTCCTGCTAGGTGGAACCAGGCCCCTTTTAATCGTGACCCGCTGAGAAAGAGGCTCCGACCCTTTTAAATAGAAAACTCTCCCAGGCTGCCATGTCTCTCCTGTGCAGACCTGCCAAGGAGGTGCTCTTACCCTTCCCTCACAAGGAGCCTAGCAGTGGTTTCTAAACCGAATTCACATAAGAAAGGGAAGAGCTTGTTTGCAAAAACATACTCTTCTGCTGCCAACACAAGCAGATCTTTTAGGGAGGAGGGAAGCTGTAACGCCTCCAAGATCTTCGCTCTCTTTCTGAGCCAAGGATCTCAGGTTTCACAAAGGAATTTATAGAGCAGACTGACGCCTCTGGGGTTGGAATGGGCTCAGGACTAAGTGGAGAGCGTGAAGAGGGACAGGCACCCTTCTTTCTACTTTGTGCAGGCTGGGGATTGTTTACCAGGGGATGAAAATGTCCTCTCACTGAAAAGGAATGTTTGGCAAGGAAACGGCCTCCGAAGGCACAACTGAATTGCTCCTTGGGGAACAGATCAGACCCACTAACCTGGACCGGTCACCCTGGGTGGGGCTGTGCTCCAGGAGCATTGTGATCATGCCACCCCAGCCTTCAGACAACAGCAATCCTCTTTTCTAGGTAAATTATGTATGGCAAAGAAGGAAAAGGAAGGAAGGAAAAAAAGTTAGAAATCACATCAAAAAAATAAAAGGAATGTTTGATTTGTTCAAGTCTGTGTTTCCTGTCTGTGCCACTGAGCTCAGAGCTTGTTCTTTTCAAAACCATATTTAGGGGGTACTGAGATGGTGTGGGATGAGTCGCACTGGTTGCTGACATCTACACTTGGATGAATTGGAAAAGGGGGCGTCTTTCCTTATTTGGTGCCTCTGGAAGCCACATCCCCTCCCCCACTTCTCTTGGCCTAAGAACCTGGTAGCTGTTCAGCAGAAGCCCAAGCCCCCACCCTTGGCATTTCCTTATCTAGTGGTCTTCACTGTGGAATTCCAAGGCCCACCCCAATGCTCCCGGATGTGCTTCAATCCATGGCCTGCCACTTGATTGTCTTGTGATGACAAGCAGATAACATAGCTCACATGCCTTCTCCTTTCCCTGTATACCAACCAAACCCAGCTCTGAAAAGGAAATGGACCCTGAGCCAAGAGAGATAAATTTTTATTTTTATATGGACATTGTTAGGACGCTGCAATAAACCTAGAATTCTGGAAAGTGCTTTCCCATATTGCTCCAGTTAATCCCCTTGATCATCCTGGGATTTTTGCAAATGAGGAAATCAGTGCATGGTTAAATATCCAAGACTACATTGTTAGTGTGTTGGGGGTGGGAGTCGGAGTGGGGGGATCGATTTCAAAATTAAAAACTCCTCCAAGTCCAGAGCACCTTTCTCACTGTGAGGATACCTTTGTGGACTAGCTGAATCCCATCAAAACTGAGCATGACAGGTGGTAATCACTGTTGAGAAGCTTTACCAAGTTTTGACGGCCCTTTATTTCAAAACAAATATTCTTTCTTTAAGGTATGGTATCAAAAAGTGCTCTTCAGTTATTCATCACCATCACCATGGTTACAACCACAATGCATATGCAATTTACAAAGACCCTATATCTGAGAAACAACAAGAAAGCAGGAGAATATTTGCTGAATTTATCAGTATATGAATGAGTAGAAAATGTGAAATAAAGTGGCAGGACTATATCTCCAAATCAATAAATATGAATGAGTTAAATGCCTCTTTCAAAAAACAGATGCTCTTATATGGGGTAAAACAATAAAACCCCTGCTATATGCTGTTTATAAGAGACACACTTATACCAGAATGATGCTGAGAGGTTGAAAATACAGAGATGAATGAAGATACTAAATGCTAACAAAATATGCAAAAGGAGCAATGTTAGTATCAGGGGAAAAAATCAAAGAAAAAGCGTTAAATGGGAGACAAAGGGATAAAAGACACAATCTATTTTTACCAATTATTTATGCAACAAACAACACAGCATCAAAATATCGAAAGACCATATCTGTGTCCTCAGGCATGCCAAGAAGGGGTAAACATAATAAAAAGTTGTACTGTTTTGGCCCAATAGGAACTGGCTGTCTCTTCCAGTGGATAATTTGTCTGCAGTGTATTTAAAGCTCAGAGTTCCAGATTGGAAAGATTCAAAGTATTTCAAGGAGAGGTTATTTACACTGAATGAGTATTTTTATGTCAGGGAAGCATTATAACAAATAGACCGTGAAAATCACACCGCATCGAAAGGAAAAACAAAAAGCCACAGAAGGTTCTTGGAGAGTGTCTTCAGGAAATCCTCAAGCACTCAAGGCTCTTGCCAGTTAGAGTAATGTGTTCATAAATTTCCCCTAACAAACTCATTCCAGCTTCAGAAAATGACAAATCAATCAAACTTTAGAGGATTGATAGCTAAACTCTTCCAGGACCGTGGGCACGGAGCCAGGAAAGGAATTTATGCCAGAAGAGTAAAACTCTTCCTGCCAGAATGGAAATAAAGACAGCAAGAAAACAGAAAGAAAACCAGTTGCTTCATTTCAACTCACATCTACCACGTTTTAAGTCAGGGGAGTGAGGATGCACCTTAGAGCTTCTCACAGGTGAGATGAAGTTCTTAGCAAAGGACAAGGACTAATACGCTCCATTCTCAAAAAACCTCGTCCTCTCCAGTAGCGCTTGAGTTGCTTGAGGGAAGGGGCCAGGAAGCGGAAGGTTGTCTGTGGACTGGGTTTCTTAATGAAGTATTTCAAGGGGACAGGATTGAGTTGATATTAAAATTTAAAACTATTGAATGTTCATCTAGAATTTACTTATCATGATGGGTGCAAATTACACACAATGAATTGGTCAGAAGTGCTGGATAAATATTTTTCTGAGAGAAGAGAGCTTTTTTTTTTTTTTCCCCCAGCTCCTGTGTCCAGTACACTAACTGGGGTCCAGGTACTTGGAGGAGGGTTGATGTAGTTGAGTTCTCTAGTCCCTTGTTTTACATCCAAACCAAATAACTCCATATACTCTGTGGGAGCATGGAATGCAGATGCGACCAGGTCATCAGGCAGCAAGACTTTTGGTGTTAATGGGTTGAATATATATATATAACAATTCTATATAATATAATATTTAGCAATATATGATTCATAGTATATTATAAATACAATTATATATTATATATATATTTTTTACATTTCTTAATTTTTTTCCCATTGCAAACTCTTGAGAGCTATGTGATCACAATGCTTTTGGGTCTCTTTCCAACTTGCCCTCTCCATTCCTTGCATTCTCTTCCCTTTCTCCCCTCCCTGGTCTCTCGCTGTCTGCCTCTGTCTCACTCTGTGTCTCTCTGAGGCTCAGTGCGCTCCTCTCAGTCCTTTGCTGGCTTTCTGCTCTTCTCTCTTCCTCCCTCCGTCTCCCTCCCTTCCTTTCTCCTGCCTTTCATTCTGTCTGTGGCTGCAGCCAGCATTCGCGGCTATGATGCGTTTTCTATTGATGGAGTGAGCAGTAAGGATGCCCAAATATGGAAACGGGTTTCGTCAGGGTTGAGATCATGGTAGCCAGGCAATGCTTGCATCCCACACAGTACTCAGGGAACTCAGGACTGTCACCCAACACTAGCATACATTATTTCCAGACACCTAAGGTCAGGAGTAGGCAGAGTGATTTAGCCAGACCCCAATTTATAAAAGGCAGCAGAGGCGCCTTTTATTTATTGCCACTTGTTATAATGCACAGTCGATTTTCCATCCTACAGCAATTTACATTCATGTTTCTGTTATGGTCACTAAACTGTGTCCTTACTGGAGGGGAAACCATCTTCCTTAGTATCATGTAGATAACTAGAGTAAATCCACTGGATAAGGAAAACTTAAGGACAAGAATGAAACTATTGAAAGACCTTTTTTTTTAACCACACCCCTCCTTTTTAAGGAATGTTCAAAGAAATTGCCACAGCAGAGTTCTGAAATGTCAAGAATTCCTCTCACTTCTTGTTGAGACTGAACCCAGGAACCTTCTAGGATTCTGCAGTTGCTTCTTCCTTAGAGCTGAGGATACAGGATAATTGTGTTTGTCTGAGATTTAACCCACTGGAGAAGTATTTTTCCAGAGCAGTCTTTGAGCAAAAGGCTGGCTAAAAAACTTTCAACCAACCTATGGGGAAATAACTTTTTATTAAAGAGCTTTGCTTAATCAAGCATTCCTCCGTGGCATTTCAGGAAATTCATTTTTACTGAATCCTTTTAGAACCTGCAGTTTAGAATGGCAGGGAGATCTTTCTCTTAAATTCAGGGATCATGAAGTTGATTAGAAAAGGTTATATGAAAATGCTACAAAAGGTGTGAAAACTTTGCACCCAGGACAAATTCTAAATGCTGTAACGGGACTTTTCTCTCAACCCAACCTAGTTATGACCATTTATTGAGCACTTACTACATGCCAAGCCCTGGGAGAAGTGTTTAATTAGCTTGTTTAAATCTCACAGTAACCCTTTAACACAGATAGTATTATTTTCCCCATTTTACAGAAGAAGAAATTAAGCTGGGTGGGTAAAAGAAATTTGTCCAAAATCTCACAGCTAGGAAGTAGGAGATCAGGGATCCAAACCCAGTTCTGCTGACCTTATGGTCCATGTTTTTAAATACCTGCCTCATGACCTGACTCACTACAAGTCCAGCTACAGAGAGAATATTGGCCCTGCATCTCAGTGGTGACAATGTCCCAGAGAGGTCACTTACCCCGCCCTCCCAGAACTCTATTGTAAATCTCAGGACGTTGTGGAGACCGTCGAAGTAATAACTATTTAGATTTGCCTGGCCATATACCATTTGCAAAGCCCTGTATCTATTAGTTCAGCTGATCCTTTCTAGGGCTCTGTGAGTTAGTGATTGATGTGAGAACTGTATGAATTAGGGATTGATGTTCCCACTTTAACAGAAAAAAGATTAAGTGACTTGCTCGAGGTCAAATAACCCATAACTGGCAGAGCCAGGACTTGGGCCTTTTGACTCCTTGACCAGTGCCCTGTGAGATATGTCTCCTGGGCCAAGGACTGTCAATTGATATGCCTGAAGTTTTGTTTTGAAAAGTAGCCTCAGCATGTATCAAGACTCTGCAAGAAAAAAATGCCACGATTGATTAGCCATGTCTGCAAGAAACCAGCATGAGGTGTGGCAGCCTGCTTGCCACAGTTACGTCATCTCTAATCTGTTTAGTGCAACGTCTAATTTTAGAGAAAAGGAAACAGAGACCGAGAAAAATTCTGAGACTTCTCCAGGGTCTCTCGGCAAGTTAACGACAGTGTCAGGACAAACAGCATTTTGAGTTGCTGTCCAGATCTCTTGCCATCGAATTTTATATGAGATTTAGGCTTTCCCATGCACATACTCACTCAACTCTAGGTCCCAGAATCCCTTATGCATGAGGGAGGGAAAGTACTAAGCAAATTTCATCAGGGCTGTTTCCAGAAATGACAGAGAAAGCTAGGATTGGGGAAGGATTTTGCTGCCACATCAGATTGCTCAGCCCTCACCCAATAGCCCTTACCCGTTTCTGCCTCCTTCCCAGACTCTCACTATTACCAGTAGCCACCACTCCCACCCCTGCCCTAGGCTAATCCTCCTTGCCTTTAAGAAGGAGTCATATTCTACCCCATCTCTCCCACAAAACTGTAAACAACCCAAGATCAGTCAGAGACACTATTTTCTTCATCCTGTAGTCTACCTGGCCCTGACCCGGTATCTTACTCAACATAGATGTTCCACAGATCCTTTTTGAATTGAATTGATTCCATCTACACTGGAATAGAATTGAATGAATTGGATTAAGTTGAATTGATTGAACTGAATGTACCTGGACCAAAGTAAGTAAGGAATTAGGCCTGATGATCAATTTATTATACAGTGAAGAGTTGAAATAAAACAGGAATAGAGCCAGCATCTGTGAGAAGGAAAATACAGAGCATCTCCCTATCCTACATTCCCAATATCCTTCCCCAAATCACCAATAAATTAATAATAATAAAAAATATGAATTAACTTACACCTATAACAAGATATTGATTGGTACTTTTCTTCTTGCCCTAGATTTAGTGTCTAGAGCCTGTGGCTAAAAACACACTCCAATAGTTGGGGCCAAACCTTTCAAGAAAGGGATAGCAGGACTAGCCCTCTGGAAGTGCCATTACTCCCCTCCCTGCAATCCCTCCTAAGTCTATATCAGTAACTTCAATTCCATCAGACTGCATGCTTCCTTTTAATAACAAATATTGTGCAATGCCAGGTTACCATCAAGAAATGTAATATAAAATAACACACACGTATATATGTATATATGGTAAAAATACATATAATTTCCCCCCAAAACTGATAAAATGCCATAACTTCAATTGTGGAAATAATATAAATAAAAGGAGGTAATTTATAATATGATAATAAGTGTTTTAGTAGATACTTTCTGGGGTGCAACAACACTAGCAGACATAATGAATTAGTCAGATGCTTAGGCCAACTTCTAATGAATAAATTTGTATTTAAAAAGTAAGCCAACATAAAGGTGAATATTGTGACACTTTGTCTCTACATTTAACATATTGAAATAAGAGGTAAGTAAGTAAGTATGTTTTTATACATAGGCTTATTGTCAATGGAACAGTTACAAGGCATATCGATATGTTGGCAACTTCAACAGTACAACTGGTGTTGCCATCAGTGATGTGGTCGTCCAAAATGGTGAACGGTCCTTGACAAAGTTCCAAAAGAAACAAAAACTACATAATCTTCCCTTGATTTACATGGTAACTATGTTTCTGAAAAATTCAGTGTATTTTAAAGTCATACGAAAATACTTTGGGTTTTACTATAAAATGGAATCAGGTTCTAGGCTCAGATAATCACAAAGTGCCAGGCAGGGCACTGGAAAGACGTGCAGGATGTGAGCGAGTTCTTTGTATGGAATTGTGCATTGCAGGAAGTGTAGTATCCCTGGTCCCATACATTGTGTCACTAGGGTCTCCCAATCATTGTGACAACAAATAAACATTTCCACATCTTTCCAAAGTGCCCCTAGGAGGCGGTATTGCTCCCATGGAAGACCACTACTCTCTATCCAAATGACTGCAGAGAGGAATGGAAGTCTAAGAGAGTGTCATCTGCTATGCATACCACCTGATTTCCCTGGCTAGAGGTAAGGAAGCTGCTTCCCACCCAAGCCAAGTAAGGAGAGAATTGACTACGGAGATTGAGGCTCTCTGAATGAAAAGACTATTGGTACCTCCTCCCCCATTTGGATA
Organism: Cabassous unicinctus; assembly: GCA_029593785.1. Lineage (NCBI taxonomy): Eukaryota > Metazoa > Chordata > Mammalia > Cingulata > Chlamyphoridae > Cabassous > Cabassous unicinctus. The sequence continues at coordinate 16,305 of JAQZBX010059933.1, forward strand.
TCCACAGCAGACTTGCTCTTCTGCGTCTACGTCAAAGAGAACTGGAGAGACTGAGAGGGTGGAGAGAGGCAGTCTGCCACTTGGAGCAGCTGCATGCCCTCCCCTTAGCATGGCAATGAGGCTTCAGGTCCCCACGGGACCGTTACACACAGTGCAATGCGGGGAGCTGGGCTTGAGCCATCTTGCTGTTATCTCCTCTGATAGGGTTGTCTACCAGGTGAGGATATCCAGCAACAAGAGGATGTGGCATAAACTGTCGTTGGTGGGAGCCAAAGCAGTGGGAGATTGGGGGGGCAAACAGGTGGAGCTGGAGACAGATCTTCTCATCAGGAGTTGTACAGTCACCTAAACATCTGTCACCTGAAAGCATGGACAGTGATCAGCATGAACCGAACAATTAGCAATGTAAGAAGGAGGGAACCTCAGCCAGTTAAGTAAAGACAAGTTTTCTCTTTCTCTTTTCCTCTTAACCCAATGCAGTGAAAGAGCTAGAGCCCTGAAGAGTGAAGAGGACACGTGTAGGCCTTTGACTCACACGTGACATTGTAACAAACTAAACTTTAACAGCCAAAAGGGAAAAGAACAATATGGAATATGCCAAGGATGTTAAAGCATAAAGAATGACTTGACGGAGTATAATTGAGAGTTGTGAGCAAATACTGAAAGAAATCAAAGTGTTTTGTGTTTATTCTCCAGCAGGCTGAGACTGCTCAATAACTTACTTACATACCTGACTTTGTCCCTTGTAAGGTTTAAAGTAGCTTAGAAGAAGCTGTTTGATAAAATAAAACCTAGGAGGAGGAAAAATATAAACTGAATAATGTGATGATAAAAAAAGAGGGAGAGAGAGAAAGTCAGGTTAAAGATCCACCAGACTGCCAGTCCTATCCTAGCATTAGGCCTAAGCCACCAATGTTGGGGACCTTCACGGTAGCACTCAGATCATATGCCTTGTCAGCAGCACCAGTGACATGTAACATGGCCGCTAGGGCTAGATAAAGAACAGCTTTAGCCTCCTTCTAGGAAGATAAGAAAAGTTCGCGCCTAAAGCAACTGCCATCTACCATAGCAACAGGAACCACCAATCCCAAACCGCTACCCATCTTTAAACC
>JAQZBX010059934.1:7103-17514 GCA_029593785.1 Cabassous unicinctus
TTTTTAGGAGGTACTGGGGCTTGAACCCAGGACCTTGTACATGGGAGGCAGGTGCTCAACCACTGAGCTGCCTCCGCTGTATTTTAAGGCAGGCAAATATTAAACCCTTAAAAAATCCGTCTCTTCTCCTTGCAGTGACATCCAAAGACGATGTGATAACCCCCTGGCCATCTTTGAGTTATTTCCTCACCCATTGCTTCAGGATCATCTTCTTTGTATCTGAAGGGCGGTCCTCGCTGTTTTCTTCTAGTCTCAAAAATGAAGAATAAATGGTCCCTGTCCTTGACTAAGAGACCTTCAAATCCTTGAGAGTGTTTTTGCCTCGGGATTTGGTAATCTTCAAAACTTTCTTCCGGAGTTTTCTGTTGCACCTAAATATTCCATCCTTTTAGTGCCTGTTAAAACCCTTCTGAAATGCTTCGGTTATGCCAAGTAATTCTTGGATTAATATTTCTGAAACTTTCTTTGGAAATGTTTTAAAAAATGTTCCTGGTATCAAGGCCCAGCACCCCAGTCTCTTATTCCAGCTACGTTATTGAGTTAGTTATGAAAATGTGTGGATTTTCCCCTTGATCCCAGATGAGTGATGTAAATTATTCGTTCTTCCTTTCAACTTTTTCTTTTTCATATGTTCTCTCTCCCTTTCTCCCTCTCCCCCATCTCCTCTCGTTCTCTCTCTCTCTCTCTCTCTCTCTCTCACACACACACACACACACACACAGACACACACACACCATTTACCATGGTGTTTTGTGTGGATGGGTGTATTTATGGCCCAGATGTGAGATATCATGACCCAATGCAGCTCTTATTACATCCTTGATTTGCAAGACTTGTTATTCTTGTGGCTTTGGGCTGGAAAGACTCTGTGCTCTTTCTGCTACTGATGAAAATGCTTAAGATTCTCACCCCAATTGCATTCCATCAGTAATGCTGTCCTAAACTGTCAGACTTAAGGAGGATGCTGTACAGAATATCTTACCCAGCCTGTCCAGTCCATTTTTAGAGCCTTTTATTTTGAAATAAGTTTAGATTTATGGAAGGCTTGCAAAGATAAGATTAAAAAAAGTTCCCAGGTACCTTTTTCTCAGCTCTCCCTACTGATGCCATCCTACATAGTCATGGTATGTGTATCAAAATTAAGAAATGAACATTGGTACAATACTGCTAGCTAAGCTTTCCAGTAAATTTTTGTTGACTGATTGTCAAGCATTTTAACATTTCCCATATATTCTTTCAGGATTTAATGCCTTCTTCACATCTGAAGAGCTCTCTGAGTGAGGGTAGTTAAGTGCCAAATGTAGATTTTTTTTCCCTTGTGGGTGGGAGCAGCTTGTAAAGTGCAAAGGTTGCGGTCCCTGAAGCTGGGCATCAAGCAGCAGTTAGACATGTGGGCGCTAGACCTTTGGCAAAGCTCTTGAGCTCTCTTAACTTGAAAGAAGTGAGTGTCTCTTTTATTTTCTCCTGAAAAGCGTCCCTGCTCCAGGTAAGATAGTGTTTGTCAGTATGCAGAGCTGGTCTGCCTTTACCCCAAGTTCAGCAAAGTCTCAAGTGGCAAGTAGAGGAGAAACGGCGATTGATAAAATCAAGGCAGTTCACTTTGCTGCCTAATCTTTGGGTGCTTGATCCTGGCATGAAAGTCACGGAAGCTCTTTGGTTTTTGCCTTGTGCTAGCCAGGTGGATCAGGATTCTGGTTTCCTGCACAAAGCAGGAACTTGCCCATGCTAGGCATGATGCCACAGCGATTAACAGGGTTGGCTCTGAAATCAGAAAGACCGAATTTGACCTTGGCTTTGGCTTCCACTAGCTATTGACCATGGACAAGTTCTTAACCTCTCTGAGCCTTAGTCTTTTCATCTGTAAAGTGGGAATAATAATAGTGCCAATCACCTGTGGCTGTTGTTTGGTTCAAATGAGATAAAACCTATAAAGTTCTTGGTTCAAAGCTTCATGGGTAATGATTGCTCAGAAATTGTTAGTCATAATAATTAGGACTAGTATTGTTACTGTTAGAGTCCAAGGTTCTGAGAAGGAAAAGGAGTTGGGGCCCCAAGTTCCCTCGTAACTTTTAGTTTACCGGAGGATTGTGGAGCTGGAAATTACACATGCACACCATCCTGCGATCAAACCTAGCCGGTGTTCATCAATCCAGTTTTGCTCTGTGGGCTCTGACGTGTTCCCAGGTCTTTTCTGGTAGGCCAGAGTTTAGAAAAGAGTGATCCTGACTTGTTTCCATCACCCTCAAAGAGTTCTGTTGGGTTCCTCTGTAGGTAGTCTCATGCAACCCTAGACTTTTCCAGAATTTCATATAAATGGACTTAAATCGTATGTGGTCTGTGTGTCTGTCTTCTGACACTTAGCAAGAATGCATTTGATATGCACCCTTTTTTGTCATGTGTGTCAGTTCTTTTTTCTTACTGAGTTGTATTTCAGTGTATGGATGCATAAAAATTGTTTATCTGTTCACCTGTTGATGGACATTTGGAGCGTCTACAGTTTTTTTTGGCTTTTACTAAAAAAGGTACTATAAACATTTACATACAGGTCTTTGTGTGAACATGCATTTTTATTTCTCTTGGGTAAATTCCTAGGAAGGGGAGGATGCTGGGTCATATGGTAAGTATGTGTTTGACTTTATAAGAAGCTGCCACGCTGTTTTCAAAAGTGATTATTCCATTTCACACTCCTACCATTAATTCACGAGATTTCCAGTTGCTCCACAGCATCAATGCCTGATATGTTCAGTCTTTTAAAATTGTAGTCATTCTAGCAGGTGTGTTGTGGTTTTAATTTGCATTTCCCTAATGACTAATGATGTTGGTGAAATATCTGTTCAGATCTGTGGCCCGTTTCTAAAAATTGCATTATTTATATTGTTATTATTGATGCAATCTATTATTTTCACATAGGTTTACGTTTCCAAAACCCTGGTGGAAGTTTAAGGAGAATACAAAGGGAGGGACATTTCGGGTTTCTTTTCTTGGGGGTGTTAGTGAACAAACATTTCTTGTGCATTTATTATGTACCAGTTGTGGAGCAAGATAGATTCAGACTGGGTGATCTCATTTTATGCCCTACAGTAATCCTAAAAAATAACTCTTATTAACCCAGACTTCGCACAGCTAGTATATGGCAGAGGAAGGATTTAAATTTGTCTGCAAGGCTTTTGCTCTTCCTTTTTGCACTTCATCAGGTGTGACTTGAAGGCCTTGTTCTCTACTCCTTGCTGGTTCCTTTCCCAGCCCAAACTGCTCAGACTGCTCTGGGTGTTCTAGAAGCAGCCCTCGGGTGAAATAACAGTGCTGGCATTGACATGCAAATCGGGACACTGAGCTTAAGGCAAAAGAGAGTGCTCCCAGTTTTTATTTCAGTCCTAAATAAATCCAATATACTTCAGAAGTTAGAGAAGTGAGAATCCTCCAGAGAAGTGGAAGGTCTGAGATGTTCTTTTATGTCAGTCCTTGAAGGGTGTCTGTTTCTCTTTGCTAAATGGCAATGTTTTGGTTACCCAGGGCAGATAGGGCAGGGTGTAACCTCTGGGAATCAGAGCAAAGTTCAAACCCCAGTCTTTTCCCTACAGGCTGTGAGGATGGGCAAGCCCTGTGACCTCTCTTGTCTGGATCCTCCAATCAGTGAAGATGAGGGTTGGGGTCCCTTAGCAGACCCTCCTGCTGTGAGGATTGAATTAGCAGTTGGGTGACTAGTTTGTCCCCTACTAAGTCCTACATCCCAGGCAAGCCTCAGGCCCTGGTAACGGGGACATTTGGTCACCCTAATTACAGCATACATGGACAGCACCTGGAACATTCCAAACTCTCAGAATATCAGCGCCATTGTTATTAAAAATGCTTTGGGGCATTCGATCCATGAGTTGGAAATGACTCATCACATTTCAGAACTAATGAGGCCCTATTTGATTCCAGGTTCCCCAGACTGACTTGAAAAAATAGTTGAAAGCAAGGCTTGGGATTGGAATTAGATGTACAGCATTACCATTTTGAATCAGTGGCCATGGAACTTTCTAAGGCAGGTCCATAAAACCCCCGACCATGAAGAAAGTATGTTTTAGAAAGCCAGTCGAGGAAGTCTCTCTGGTTGCAGAAGGGAAGGCTTTTTGTGGGAGTGCCTTCACTGGCAAGACAAGAGTGGCCTCAATAAATGATTTTTAAAAAGTTGCACTGTTGGCAGGGTTTATGTCACTAAGGACAAGACTTGGTATTTCCCATGGGGCCCTTGATTGGAAAGAAACTGCTCCTGTGGGCAGGGGCATGGGAATTGGAAGGTTAGATTTGAATCCTGGCTCTGCTACTTCTAGCTGTGAAATCTTAGACAAATCGCATTTTCTTTGAGCCTCAAGGTCCTCAACTATAAAATGGAGATAATATTTTTTATTTTTCTCAGAGCTGTCTAGACTAGAAACTCAAAAGATCAGTAGTACATGGGCAAAATCGTTTGTAAACTCTTATGTAAGTTTAAGAGTGTGTGTGTATGTGTGTGTGTGTCTGGTTTTGTTGAATAAATGAGGTTCTCCCTACCCCATGTATTTCTGTGACCCTATTTAAGAAATCAAGTGAAAAAATATCTCATCAGAGTTCAAGGGGCTGGGTGTTGGGGTGCATGGGAGAGCATGGCCGTTCCTGGGAACGGTGCCCTCTGATGGTATTGGATGGCGTCAGGGTGTCCGGGAGGTCCATGGGGCTGGATTTGGGCTGCAGGATTCCTCTGGATGGCGTCGCCAATTGACCCGGCAGCTTGCTCTCCTCCCCTCTGCCTTGCTTGCTCTTCGAATGACAGTTAACACTGGATTTTCCTTTTTTTTTTTTGGTATTTTGTAGCTCACCATGTTCTCCCTGGAGCCTTTGCCAACCCATTCTCATTGCCTGGAATGTTCTTCCCTCCCTCCCTTTTACTCCCCTGTCACCCATTTAATTCATACTCAGTCTTCAAAATTTGGTCCAACTCCTCGAGGAAGTTTCCCCCATTTGAACGCTCCCTACCTATCCAGTAAGTTAGGTCACTGCTCACATGGAATCATGTGGGCTTACTGTGTAAGTAGCTGTTTGGTGTAAGCTGTGCGGCAGCTGTTTCTCCAACCCTAGCATAGTGTATGACATATATATGACACTCCTGCCTGACCGTATTTAGATGAGCATCAATTTTAAAGAAACCACCACGATCCAGCGTTTTCCACAGTTGCCAGCTATCTCATGGCCCCAGAACCTGACTTCCTTCTTCTCCTTCTTTGTAGTTCCTCTCCAGAGTTTATGCTCTCTTCACCCTATTGGGAGACACGTAGTACTTGTGCCACCACCTCCCCTTCCTGTGTTCGTGTCAGACTTTGCTAGTTCATCACGGTGTCCTTTCCTGAGAAGTTCAAGCCTTGGCTTTGGAAGTCGGCAGCCATTAACAATCCATTGGAGGTGACATGTGAGATGAAACTGTGATGTGCTTCTCATCCAACCAATGCGTACAGCTCTCGCGGCAGTGTCTTTACACTTGCCTAAATCAGACACACAGTCCCTTGCCCCCTCAATCTCTACACCTGCATTGTCCAATGTGGTCGTCGGTAGATATATGTGGTTATTTACATTTAAACTTGAGCTAATTAATGTTAAATAAAAGGAAAATTTCAGTTCCTCAGTTGCACACGCCACATTTCAAATGCCCAAAAGCCACGTGTCTGGTGGCGACCATATTGTCCCCATTCGGACATTTCCTCACTGTAGAAAGTTCTCCTGAATGGCGATGTTACAGACTCTAGCTATGACTTTACCTCTCTGGCCTGCCCCAGCTCTTGTTCGCTAAAATCTCTTTGAGATGCTCTGAAATCAATCCCTTGACAAGCATAGAAATGCTACAACTTCCCTGGATTTGTTTTAGGTTCTTGTTTGTTTGTTTGTTTGTTTTTGAGGTACCAGGGCTGAGGAATGAACCCATGGACCTTGTAAATGGGAAGCCGGTGCTCAACTCCTGAGCCACATTGGCTCCCCTGAGCTGGCTTTTTCATGTTTGTTTTTGTTTTTAGGAGGCACCAGGAACCGAGCCTGGGACCTCCCATGTTGGAAGCAGGCGTTTAACCACTTGAGTCACATCTGCTTCCCTACAAATTGTTTTTGAACTACCAATATTGTCGTGTAGAGAGGCTGCTTGGAGCCAGATCTCATTCAAAAACTTTGGTTAGTGGTATTGCTTATTTTTACTTAGGTGTCCCACTGAGCCTTCCTGTTCGTCCTTGGCTATTATAGGAAACAGTGTCTGGTAAAGTGTTTCCAAGAGATGGCTTTTTCATTCTCTGAGTTCAAAGCTTTTATTAGTGGGTAGTTGAACTACTGCCTGAAGCACCATTGACACCTCCTCTTGGCCATTTACTAACGATTGTCTTCACACTGTTGGGATTGCTATGATGGTACTTGTCAGAATACACAGGTAGAGCTATCTTGCTGAGATCCCAAATCTAATATCCTCACTGAGCCCCTGACGCTTACAAGGACAATGTCAGGAATAATTTTCAAATTATGTAATGGATAAAGAGGGCTAAGTGACAAAGTGACACCCTGAAGGTGCAAGTACATGATTATGATTACTAGTGATTTCAGTTATGGATAAATGAGAAGAGAGGAGGTAAAAAACGTCTGATAATAGAAATTACCTTTACAGCCTCATTTGTGAATGTTTTTTTCATCCCTGAGTGAGATTGGAGGAAGGACTGAGAGGTTAATCCTAAAAGATCCTAATAGGGGCCTGACTATGCTTTTTTCTAGCACATTACTTGAGTATCAGCAGGAAAAGAGATAAGAAAATGGCCCCAGGATGGCTTTGGTGAATTTCCTCCCTGTTAGCTCAGATGAAAATTTGAATGACACCTTGAAGTGATCTAAAACTCTTTTATTTACACATCCAGTTGCCTGGGAGGCCCCTAGGCATCACGTTCAGAGTGTAGCAATGCTTGGAAACACATTGAGACTGAGAGATGCCAGCGCTCTCTCCTCCACCCCAGCATTGGCAGAAAATCTGGACCAGGGAGTGAGGATTGAGCTAATAGAACAATAAGAAAGCACGAGAAAGGCAGATGGCCAAGCGAATCATAATGACCCTTCTTCGGTACTTTTGTGTATTATTCAACCAAGTATTACTGATACAGAGGTACAGAAAAATCCATATATTTGCCAAAATTTAGAATTGTAACCAAGGCAACCATAATTGCCCATTAGTCATTACCTTCTTATTTCTTTATGTTTGAGCCAAAGACATGAAGTGAGTCTCATTGCAGAGTCTTGGACATCTGGGATGTTGTGGTAAAAAGATGTAATCCTGGTGTCTGTGATGTCATCAGCTTCAAGGAACTTGAAACCTAGAAAGGTGCGTGGACAAGGAGCAAGGCAAAGGGAAAAGAGACTAATGGCTTTTTAATCCCTTGGGACTTCTTGCCTTAAACATCATGTCTTTCTGTGCTCATCACTCAGAAGTGTTCTTGCATTTCTTGTAAGTTATTGAAGCGAAGGCACATGTGCTCAGGGTCCTGACCTCAATGTGGGTGAGTCACCCGTCCATCTTCTCTTCCACTTCCAGCCTCCAGACATTTTTGGAATTCAAAGGTACCTCCTCTTCTATGGGACAGTCCCTGCATTCTGCAGGGATTTGCTCTCTGGGGCAGTGTCAGCATGTTAGCTGCTGCTTTGATGGTTGTATATCAATCCCTCTAGTGAAGGAAACAGAGGTAGAGAAAAAGGAGCTCCTCGAAGGGAGAGCAGTACTGAAGACCTCACCTTTCACCACTGCTGCCATGCTTGGCCATGTATGTGAAGTCTTTATTTTGATGCATCTCTCTAACTGTGGCCTAGAGTTGAGACTTGCAGATCAGAGGCGACCAAATGTAGAGGTACAATAATAAAGTAACATCACACGCTTCGCTCCATTATTTAGTTTTATTGAATTTTTCCTTATTCTTTTGGCATCAGTTGTATAACAGCTTTCTTTGAGAAACTCAAAATCCTCTAAAGGGTTAATTTCATGCTGGGTTGACTGTTAAGGTCTGGCCTGCTTTAGGGGTAGACTAAGTGTCTGCCCAGGGCCTTTGTGCTACTCAAGTGGTGCTCCAGCCTAGGAGCACAGCACTCTCTAAAAAAGAGCGTGGCTTTCTGCTGATGATTCATCAGAAAAATGAACATGGTAATTGAATTGGGGATTTAAAAGGATCACAAGGGAAACGACCACATTCAGCTGTTGGTGCTGTCATAATGGATTCTGTTGCTGTGCAGTATGTAAAGCAGTCGTGTATCACGGTGGAATCTTTAGCAAATGCAGGCCCCTTCCTTTTTTCTTTTTTGCCCTCATCAGTCACAAGAGGCTGTCCATCATTCCTGCTGAATCAGAGTCAGGGTTTGGGAACACTGAGTTGAAAAGTGAGTCTCTCTGTGAGTGGCCATCATGCCTGTTCTGTGCTCATTGGATGTTGGGAAGAAGCCCTGGGCACCCCAGAGAATGTTCTAGATTTTTGGCATCTTGCCTTTGTAGATACTTCATGAGGATACTATTTTGAGGGGAAGATTTGAACGGGAAAAGTCTGTTTTTCTCTGTGGTGGGGTAGTCAGGACTCCCAAATCTGTGGGTTCCTCCTTTTGCCAGCTCTAATGTGAGGAGACTGCTCTAACACCCACCAGGAATGCCACGCTTTGTCTTTTCCTCCAACAAAACTGAGACTCACTGGGACTCTTCCTGTTGTAGTAAATGGGAATCTTCCTCTCTAGAAATTTTCTCAGACCGTAACGAAGATTCTCTCTCTTAGTGCCAAAATATATGTGCTTCGTGTTTCCAAACCAGTGAATTCAAACCCTGTAGCTGTTATACTCTTATTAAATTTTGCTACAAGCATTTTCTTATCTTGTACAATACGGATTAATCCATGTTTATGACGCTTCAAATCAGGAAAAACACTGTATGCCAAATAGTTTATATGTTTTCTTTTTAAAAAACCCAATAGAAGCCTGAGAATACTTAGCCCTGTAAAGTATTGGCAACCAACTCAGTCAGTCATGTTGGGAAAAAAGACAGCTACTTAAACTTACCCAATGGGTTTTTAAATTGATAAACAAGTGGGTGAGCTGTCTGGAATCCAATTTTAATTTCGGTAAGCATGAGGAAGGAAATAGGTGGTTGAGAAGGAAAACTCTTGACTCCATTCCAAGTCTTGACATATTTAACCTACTAAATTTGTTATTTTAACTTGATTGAACAAAGAGAACAGTCAGTGTGAGATGGTCAGAGGACCCAGCTCAAGTTGATACGCTCACAGCCCAGAGTGACAAGTGTGATCCTTTATTTCAGGGGCTGGCACGCTTTTTCTACAAAGGGCCATATAGTAGGCATTTCAGGCTCTGTGGGCCATACGGCGTCCATCACAGCTACCCAGACTCCAGGCTAGGAATCACTGCAGGAGGTATTACAGTGTTTGTATATACACCAGTCACCAACCTCAAAAGCAAAGGAGACCCCTTACACATGCAAACTGAGTTTGTTAGAAAGCCACGCAGTGTTCATGGAGATGGTCTAATAGGGTCATTCATATTTGCTAATTTCAGAGTCAGTGAGAATTTAGGGTGGAGGGAAAAAACAAGAAACCAGCTATTTCAAAAGAGAATTCCCCACCGTCTTGAAGTGCACCACAGACGCTGGTCAGAATCGTAGACGCTACTTGCCAGAGTCCTCAGGCGTTGCTTGACTCTGTCCTTGGTAGTACGTGATGAGGAATGGCACTGTTTTGTTCAGCTGCATTCTGGGTCTTCCTGATAGAGTTTTCTGACGTGGGCTTGTGTTATTAGGCCTTGTCAATGTGTCGCCTGATATGATGTAAGAGCGAGTGATGGTTTCTGCAAATTGTAGGGAGAGAGAAACGAGCCACCACGAGTTCCTTGCTTTCTCTTCGTCGGTAATCACCCCAGTGTGATCAAACACTGTGACATTTCCAACGAGCCAGCCACTTGCAATGTGGAGGCAATGAGAGATGTTTTTGCCACCCCTTAAGTGCCCTCAGTCAAGAAAGATAAAACTGAAGTAGTTTCGTGTGAGGGTTCTCAATCATGGGACGGGAGAGGTGCCGTGTGCCGTGAGCAGCACAAGCATAAAATTGCTCTGAAGTCTTCATTTTATGTGAAATGTGAGGCTCTTAGGAGTCTCTGATTCCGGAAAGAAGGATGTGTTATGTTCATTTAGCGACATTTTCTTCACTTCTGCTGGTCAGCGCACATGCACACACGGGCGCACTCACACAAAGCAAGAAACCTTTAAGCTTGCTTGTCACATGAGCCAGTAACAAGTTCATGAGTGAAACATTTTGCTGCGTTGTTAAAAAAGGCATACGCATAGAACTGATTGCATCTCGTGATGTGGTTAGAGAAATGCCTGGCACGGTCT
>JAQZBX010059935.1:0-17417 GCA_029593785.1 Cabassous unicinctus
CCCAGAGGGACCCTGAGGGACTCTAGGGGGATGCCAACTCTGAGGGGCCCCACTCTTAGCAGGAACCCCCAACTCTGAGGGCCTTCCACTCTCAGCTGGGTTCCAGACTCTGAGAAAGCCCAAGACCTCCCTCTCTCAGCGGCTGTGAGGGGACCTGGACTATGGGGGTCACTCAAACTCTGAGGAAGCCTGGTGAGTGCACAGGCATGGGGTCTACCTGGAGCGTGGGTGAGGGGTGGTGTTTCTGGGCAGGGTTGTGGCCAGGCCTCTCAGGCCCCATCTAGTGCATGGGTCTTTTGGGGGCCCTGGCTGCACCTATCTGCTGCCCCTGTCTTGGTGGTGACACCACACTGGCTCCTGGTGTGCAGCTCAGGGCACATTATCTGGCCTGCAGCACAGGCTGGCAGTGGAGCAAGTGCTATGGGCCAGGACCCTCAGGTGGAGGTAGCACACCAGCCTCCTTGTCTCTGGAAACCTGGCTGCAGCTGTGGTAAGTTTGAAGGCTTGGTTGATGACAGTGAACTCACCAAACCAACCCTGAACCATCACTTTTTTTGCCAGCCCAATGATATTTTTTAATCAAATGAAATTGTTCAGAATGGTTAATGTGCCATATTTTGTTAGTTGACATCTGAGTTTTAAGTAATATGATTATGGAATTAAACAGCAAATGTATAAGGATATATTCAAAGTTAAAATTCAGTGTCAGAACAGATTATTTTTATCAGAGCTGTAAAGAAAACTGTTCTCCCCACCACCACTCCTACAAGACCATTAGCCAAAAAACCAAATGTGAATTTTCTGTTTCCCACCTCAGTACTAGTCCAAGCCAGGACACCAGATAATGATTTCTTGGCATTGTTGTCAATAATTATACCAGGTGATAAATTATTGTCCTCACTTAGAGCAAAGCCTGAGTCCCAGAATATTTATATTTTACGAATATATGACTGTTACAAGAGAAGGAAATGTGAGTTACTTAAGTTTAACTTTTATATGAATTCAGTTTATTTACTGATGGAAATACATACCAAGAAACATCAAATGGAGTATTTCCTGACATTCCTTATCATGACAAGCACTTAGCTAAGTGTAAAAATGATGCTAATAATAAAATGATTTTTAAATGGGAAAAAAATTTATATACCATGATCAAACAGAAATTCTCCCAGGTATGCACGGGTAGATCTACATTTAAAAAAATCAAGGAATGTAATACAACACATTAATAGAACAAAGGGGCAAAATGCATAATATCTCAATTGATACAGGAAAACACTTAGAAAATTAGGAATAGAAGGACATTTCCTTAACATAATAAGGAGCATATACATTAAAAATACACAGTTAACATCATACTCAACTATCAGAGATCGAAAGCTTTCCCTCTATGATTAGGAACAAGACAAGGATGTCCCCTGTCACCACTGTTATCCAACATTGTACTGGGAGTCCTAGCAAGCAATTAGGCAAGAAAAAGAAATTAAAGACATCTAAATTAGAAAGGAAGAAACTTTCCCTATTTATAGATGACATGATCCTAATTGAAAATTCTGAAAAATCCAAAAGAAAACTGCAGAGGTAATGTGTGAATTCAGGAAAGTGGCAAGATATGAGATCAACATATAAAAATCTGTAGTGTTTCTATATGATAGTTGTGATGGTTAGGCTAATTTGTCAACTTGGCCAGGTAATTATGCCCAGTTTTTGGTCAGGCAAGCACTGGGCAAATTGTAATACAAGGACATTTATGGGCTTTAGACACCAGTGAGTTTACTGCATACATGACTGATTACATCTGCAATCAACCAGGGAGATTGCCCTTAGAAATGAGTAATGGTTTTATCTAATCAGTTGAATGCCTTAAAAGGGAAAGTGATTTCAGCATTCAGAAAGAATTTCCCAGCTCATCTTTGTACATCAAGTGGTCTCCAGGAAACTCAGCAAGGACACTCAATGGACTTTCATTGGAGCCCCTAGTTTGCAGCCACCTTGTGGAACCTGGACTTGTGCATCCCCACAATCACATAAGAGAATCTTATAAATCTCATTCTATTTACAGATATCTCCTGTTGATTGTTTCCCAGATGAACCCTGGCTAATACAGTATTAATGAACAATCTGAAGAGGAAATCAATAAAACAGTGTGATTTACAATAGCAACTGAAACAATCAAATATGTAGGAATTAACTTAACCTTGCATGTAAAGGGCTTATACACAGGTAAGCACAAAATATTGCTAAAAGAAATCTAAGAAGACCTAAATAAATGGAAGAACAATTCCATGTTCATGGACTGGACTATTAAGTTAACATGTTAAAATGTCAGTTCTGGCTGAAGCAATTTGCAGATTCAATGTAATTCCAATCAAAACTCCAACAGTCTTCTGTGCAGAAATGGAAAAGCTAATCCTCAAATTTATATGGAAGGGTAAGTGACCCTGAGTAGCCAAAACCAAATTGAAAAAGAAGAACAAAGCTGAAAGACTCACACTTCCTGCTTCTGAAATTTATTATAAAGCTACAGTAGTCAAAACAGCATGATACTCTTACAAGGACAGACACATAGACCAATGGAAACCAATTGCAAGTTCAGACATAAACTCACATGTATGGCCAGTTGATTTTTAACAAGGTTGCCAAGTCAACTCAAATGTGAAGTCAGTCTCTTCAACAAATGGTGCTGGAAAAATGGAATATCCATATGCAAAAATGAATGTTGATGCCTTCCTCATATCATACACAAAAATTATTTCAGGCTGGATCAGAGGCCTAAATAGAAGACCCAAACTATAAAACTCCTAGAAACAAAATTAGGGAGGCATCTTCATGACCTTGTGTTAGGCAATGTTTTCTCAAGCAGTACACCCAAAGCACAAGCAACAACAGAAAATAAAATAGATAAATGGGACTTCATCAAAATTCAAAGCTTTTGTGCAAAGGACTTAACCTACAGAAAGTGAAAAAATATTTGGAAACCACATATCCAGTAAGGGTTTACTCTCCAGAATATATAAATATATCCTAGAACTCAACAACAAAATGGCAAAAAAAAAATTGTTTTAATAGCCTTAGACTTGAACAGATTTTCTCCAAATTACATATACAATTGTCCAATAAGCATATGGAAAGAAGTTCAATTGATTAGCCTTTAGGGAAATGTGAATCAAAGCCACAATAAAATACCACTTTACACCAACTAGAATGGTTACAATTTAAAAAGACAAAAATAGAAAATAAGTTCTGGAGAAGATGGGGAAAAACAGGAACACTAATTCACTTTGGTGGGAATATAAGTTGCTAAAGTCTCTATGTAAAATAGTTTGGTGATGCTTCAGAAAACTAAGAATAGAATTAGCATACAGTCTGGCAATCCCTCCTCTAGATGTATAACCAAAAGAAAGGAAAGCAAGGACTCAACAGATATTTGCACATTGATGTTCATAGCATTATTCACAATTGCCAAAAGATAGAAGCAACCCAAGTATCCATCAACAGATGAGTGGATACACAAAATGTGTTATATGCATACATTGGAATATTATTCAGCAGTAAACAATACCTACAACAACATATATTCTGATACATGTAACAACATGGATGAATCTTGAAGACATCATTTTGAGTGACAGAAACCAGACACAAGAGGACAAATATTTGTTGATCCCACATACAGTCAGAAAGATGATTAATGGATGACAGGGATGGAGGGGAGTGGGGAATGTGGAATAATTCCTTTTGTGTGTATGAGGTTTCCTTTGGAATTGATAAAAATGTTCTGAAATTAGATAAGTCTGCTGCACAATATGGGGAATGTAATAAATGTCACTGACAGTACTTTTAAAATGATTAATTTTATGTTATGTGAATTTCATCTCAGTAAAATATGAACAGATAATGTCAAGTACAGAAAGTGCATATTTTATTCAAAGAAATCCAATTTTTCTAAACATGTATTTTAATATATAAATGTGCATATAAACATTGATAGTTCCAAATTTTAATGAATATTTATTTTCTCATTTTTCATTTTCATGCATAAATGATATAATATTCGTAGTAAAATAAAATGACAATGCCAAATTAAAAGGGAAAAAAAAAAGAAACTGGAACACAGGTTACCAGGACCCAGGGTGAGAGTAAGGAAGGGGGAATAAATGTTTAATTGGCACGGAGTTTCTCCTTAGGGTGATGCAAAACTTTTGGTAATAGATGGTGGTGATGGTAGCACAAAATTGTAAATGTAATTAATATCACTGAATTATATATATTTGAATGTGTAAAAGGGGAGGATTTTTAGTTATTTATGTATTACTAGAATACAGAGTTTTAAAATCTATAGTATTGTACAACACAATGAACCATGATATAAACTATGGACCATAGTTATAATACAATAATATTGTTTCATCAATTGCAACAAATATAAAGTGTTAATATGGAACACCATGTGTTAAGATGCATATGGGAACTCGGTTCTTTCTGCATGTTTTTTCTATAAACCTAAAACTTCTCTAATAAACCTAATAAACCTAAAACTTCTCTAATTAAAAAAAAAACAGGATAAATTTTTATAGGCCCACAGATTATTGCTCAAGCCTTGGCCTCAAATGAGTTTCATTATCAATTGTTCCAGGGAGAAGTTAATATAAGAACTTCCCTGAAGAAAGACCTCCCTTCAGTCCATTCCCATTCCTCTGGAGCCAGAGGACAACATGGAAGGAGGGATCAAGGACCACTGGTCAAGAGCACTGACTGCAGGCATCTCTGCAACCAACCCCAGGGCAGGTAACCATTCCTCCAAACACATCGTGGTACAGCCAGGCACACTGACACCTCAAGGTCAACAGGACAAAGATGACTTTACATAATCTCCTGCTGCTACACCCAGCAACTGCATGCAGAAACCTCGGTGCAACCGTGGTCCCCTTCCCTCCCCCACGAGGCCATCAGGCAGGATACCAGGGACCTCATGGAAGCCCACAAAGCCCCCCTCAAGCTGGGGATAAGGGTGAAAGGAGAGGTGAGAGTGGAGAGGGCTCCAAGCTTGGGGTTGCATGGGGGTCTCTGTGTCCCAGGCAGGCTTGGCTACAGGCTACCTGCCAGGCACCTTACCTGAGTGGCTTTGGGGAACTTATACTTGAGTCCAGTCACTGACCTAATTCAGGAGGACGCCACAGGAAGGAGGCAGCATTGCAGCTTGGCTTGCAGCTTGATGTTCTTCTGACCCCATAGAAGCTGGAATGCATGCTCAGGGTTTCAGGACTGCACTTGCTATAGGTTTCTTGTGTCACCACCCCTGGGTGTGGAGCCCTCAGTTGCGATGCTTTAATCGGCCAACCACTGGTTCTGAGCAAGGGCATTGTTTAGGGTTTAAAGACTAGATTAACATATTTTGTAAACAAGGTGTCCTAACTGGGAGGTGCTGATTGGCTGTTTATTAAGTCAGTGGAGTCTATTGGTCTAAAATTCTCTTATCCTATTGGTTGGCTCAGGATCCCTCTGCCCAGGGGTCCTTGCTTATTTACTAGCCCTGCTCCTTCACCTCAAGTAAGGGAGTCACTCTGCAGGAGCCCATGTCCCATGTCTGCTCCAGCACCCACTATCCTGGTGCACCATCCCA
Organism: Cabassous unicinctus; assembly: GCA_029593785.1. Lineage (NCBI taxonomy): Eukaryota > Metazoa > Chordata > Mammalia > Cingulata > Chlamyphoridae > Cabassous > Cabassous unicinctus. The sequence continues at coordinate 5,624 of JAQZBX010059935.1, forward strand.
ATTGGTTTTCCTGCTTAACTCAGCATCACCACCGCCTCCTTCCTGCAGCACCTGGGTGTCCTCCCACATCATGTTGGTGGCTGAGCTCAAGCGGCAGTTCCCCAAAGCCACTCAGGTAAGGTGGCTGGCAGGTGAGTGTAGCAGTCCCAGCTGGAGCTGTGAGGGACATACTCGGCGCTTGCCACTGGGTGGAACCATGGGGTCTCTGACCTGGAGATGAGCCTGCTTTGTCCATGGGGGCCCCAGGCACCCCTGGGCTGAGAGCCCTCTCCACTCTGATCTTTCCTTCCACCCTTATCCCCAGCTTGGCACAGTTCTGTGGACTCCTATGGGGTCCCTGGTGTCCTCCCTAGTGGCCTAGCACAGTGCCCCCACACCGCCATGGGGAGAAGAGGAGGGGACCTCGGTTCCACCAAGGTCATGGCTCATAGATGATGATGTAAAGTCACCTCTTTCCTGATGATCTGTAAAATTAGAGGCAGTTTAACTTAATTGTTAAATACTTGTACTCTGGGCCCAGACTGCTGTGTTTAAAACCTGACTCTGCTGTTTCCTCACTTTGTGACCATGAGAAAATGACTTGACTTCTCTGTGCCCTACTTTACTCATCTATAACCTGGCAGGGAGGTTACAAGATCAGCTGGGCTAATGAACACAAAACTTTTAGAATGTTATAGAGGAAATATTAGCTATTTTTGCTGCTACTGCTTCATAACATTTTGAAAAAGTGTATTTTAGATGTTTTTCTGTGCTGGAAAAGTCAAAGCACCCATATTCTTTTTAACAGCTGTAGAATATAAAGGACTTCATGAATGTCTGGCGGCCTCTTCTGAGGAGCTTTGGGTTTGGTCCCCCAGTGCTACAGTGAATACGTTTGAATGCAGACCTTCATGCCCTGGTAAGAGTTCCTGTCATATCAATTCCTGGGGCTAATATTACTGTGTAAGGCCCCGAGTGGTTTTGTTTTACCAGGGCCAAAACACAGGGAAAGCAAATGAGGCTCTCAATTTGGCCACAGAATTTAAGAGTGTGCCCCAAAACTCAGTAATCAAGATAAATCATATTTTAATACAATATTTTTTAAAATCAAAATTAATGCTAAAAAACTCCACAGGGCACAAAGTATGAACAATTTTAAATAAAGATAGGATCCAACAGTCCTGTGCTGAACCATATTGAGATCTGGGGACCAAAGGAAATGTGGGCCTCTATATACATATTTTATGTATTTTTAATGGTATTTTTTCTGGGACATTAGTTGAAAAATATATATATTAAAAACTTGAAAATGTGTATTACAACTCACAACAGTATTTTACATTTAAATATTTTATTTACATACAAAACTGAATCTGCATTAATTTTACTTTCCTGGTTTTAATGGAAGCAAATCATCAATATTTTCAGGGCCTATTTCTGAAAAGAAAATAACCTGAAAAATATATAAAAACATAAACATTAGGGGATCACATTTTTCCCTTGGTGTGATGTTCTGATATGGCTCCTCAGGTGTTGGATATTGAGAATTTGCCTCCCCAAAAGTTTGTAATGATTGACACTCCCTCCCACATCAGGCTGGGTTTTTCAAGCATCTTTCTGGATTAAGCTGCTTTCATCAGGGGGTCATTATCTCCATGTTGGGGCCCTTGTCTGAGAGGAAATAGGTCTCTGCACAATGTGCATATTCCAGTGGGTCCACTGGATCCATGAACCCCCTTGGCAGTTCTGAAGTGGCATGGCCACCACACGGGGTCCTTGGTCAGTGGGTCAAAACCCATTATCATAAGAAAGGCCAAGTGAAAGCCTCGAAATGCCCCTTTGACCCCAGTAAAGGCAGTAAATAAAAACAACATTGCACCCCAGGTAGGGTGGCAAAGATCAGCGTAACCCTAAGGGTGCAAAGGATGTGGAGGTGGTGGTCCCCATTGTGGGTCCATTCAGGTCACCAGCTTGGCCACTGCAGTGGCCCCTGCAGAAGCAGAATGGATTCTGGATGATGACACATTCATGGGATGGACAACACACATTCACGATTTTACCCCAGGACTATGTCTACTGCCCTCTATCATGATGTAGTCTGGAGCTATCCTGGCCACCTGGTACCATTGCTCCACATTCTGGTGGGTCAGAGGACCAAGTGATGGATGTTAAAATGCTTCAGGGACTTCCATGTCTCTACAACATCCAGAGTTCAGCAGTCAGAAGTATGCATAGACAACCCTCCAAAGAAAAGGGAAGTTATTGCATCTCACATCTTCTACTATGAATGCAGAAGGACACCACTGGGTAAGAAGGGAGGGCAACCTTCAGCTTCTGAAGGCCACAAGCTCTCCACCAGGGTTTACTGCTCTAGCCATTTTAGAGGTTCTGCAAAGGCTGCCAGCTCTGAATGGAGCTGAGTAAGGGGTTGAGCTCCATCTCCTGAAGAGATATGTTCAAGTCCTAGCCTCTGACACCTGTGAACTTGAATTTATTTGGAAATAGGATCTTTGCAGATGTTCAGGGATGTTAAGGTGAGGTCAGATTGGGTTTCAGCGGGCCTTGATTCCAATGGTTAGTATCATTTCAAGAAAGGGGGGGGGAAGAGAACTGAACACAGAAAAACTCACAGAGGCAAGAGTGGAGTGAGGCAGCCACAAACCAAGGAATGCAAGGATGGCTAGCAAGCACTGAGCTGGAAGGAAAAGGGCAGAATTCTTCCCTTGAACCTTCAGAGGAGGCATGACCATGATGATACCTTGATTTTGGACTTTTACCCTCCAGAGCTGAGACAATAAATGTCTGTTGTTTTAAGCCACCCAGTCTGTGATTATTTGTTCAGGCAGGTCCTGGGAATCTAATACAGGCCTTGGCCAGGCAAGGGTTCTGCAGAAGCCTAGGCCACAGCATAATAGTCCTACCCCTGGACCAGCACTCTGGCCGATCTTAGGGTTGGAGTCTTTATGCGGTGGGTAAGGATGCAAGCCCTATGGGTGGTCCCAAAGTAAGGTCTGCTGCAGTGCAGAGTCATACCCTGCTTGAAAAGCAGCTCCTGGCCTGATGCTGGCCCTGGCAGAGACCACGCCAGGCCCTCTGAGTCCCAGAAGCAGATGCCCCTTGTAAGACCTGAGCAGAGCCAGAGGGTGTGGCAGGTTGCATGGCAGGTGTCCCTGGTGCCCAAGGAGACCTGGACCCACTCCTCTGGTCCCACAGGGCTCACCACACTGCTGGCTGGGCCACCTAGTTGGCACCTCTGTGTGGGCGTACAAGCTGAGCACAGCTGGCAGATCCATGCCAGGCTCACAAGGGGGCTGCCTCAAATGTCAGTGAGAAAGGGAAGGCCTGCACAGCCCACCTCCTCCAACTCCCGAAGCCCACCAGGAGGAGGCCCATTTCATTCACTCTAACAGCTGCTTCTACTGACCTTTCAGGAAAGAAACAAAAGCTCTCTTACAATGACATCCTGAGGGACATGCCTTGAATTTTCCTCAAATACTGAGTACAAAAAAAAGTTTCCATTTCCCTTGAATGGAGAATCAAAACTGCATGTGAAGCAGCTTATATTATATGTAACAATTGTTAAATGCCTAAATGCAGCTAATTCTGTCTATCTGGTTCTGTATTCCTAGATAAGCCTTCACAATGACTTAGATTTCTTTCCCATTGCAGAGAGTGCTCTAGAGCACATTTAAAAGGGCAGATTGAATTGAACCACACCACGGGGTGGAGGGGAGAGGAGGGGCCTGGGGGGACTGGGGGGGAGAAGGAGCACATGTCTAATTCCAAGAGGAGGGAAACAGCCCACAGCTCTAATCCAATTTCATCAGTGCTTCGCCTGCCCCATATCCCTGGCTTCAGGGCACAGGCAGTGTCCTCATTGACAGTGGGCCCAGAGAAGCCATTACCATCCCCATCCCCATCCCCTCTTGGGCTCCCCACAAGCTGAGTTAGCTGGCAGAGGAGACCAGATGGTGGCATCCCAGCCACAGCTCCACCTACTCTTACCCATGGGGGGAGGGGCCAGCCTTGGCACCCCTCCTCCTTCCAGAGCCCCTCGGCTCTGGTGTGACCCAGCAAGCCTGCCCATGGGTTCCTGCTGCTGGCCCAGGCATCCACCCTGCTCCATGCCTGGTGGGCCAAGGCTAGCATGGGCATACCCCGGGCTTCCTGGCCAGCATTGTCTAGAGTGTCCCCCAAGAAGTGGCACCCCCAAGGTCCTGAGCTGGCAAGAGCAGCTCTGGCAAAGCAGCAACCTTCTCAGTCATTGAGCCCTTAGCAAGGGCCAGGCTGAAATGTCAGCTCATTCACCCACCCTGTAGGCAGGGAAACTAAGGCTGGGGTAAGGAGACCCCTCTGCCCAGGGCTGCACAGCTGAGCCATGGCCCAGCTGGGATGCAGCTTCCATCCATAGCCCATATCTTAAACCACTCACACTGTCTAGACCCCCACACACACCCAAATAGCTCTCAGGCCTGACTGATTCCAGGTCCAGGGCCAGGCAGTGACCTGGGGAATGGAGGCAGCCCAGGCTGAGGACCCGAACCCCACCAACTCCCAGCCTGTGGTGTGTTCTAAGGATAGAAATTCCAGGGCCTCTAGGGATTTCCAGGGCCTCCCACCCTCAGAATGTGTGGGGGATGGATGGGCAGCTGACCTGGCTGCATCCCCAAGCCCAGGCTTTACAGCAAACTTACCCCTGCCCTGGGCTCAGGGTCTTGGGGAGAGCAGAGAGAGAGTACAGGCCAGAGTCTGAGCCAGTGGCAGGGAGGCCGGATGGGAGTTGGGGGATGGGAGATGGAAGGGACAGCCAGGGCCCCCAGCTCAGCATCATGCCCCTGGGACCTACTCAGGATGAATTCCTTGGCCAGGGAACACCTGGCCACCCACAGCCATGAGCCTCAGCCTCCCTGGGACATGGCCCAGAAAAGGGAGGAGAGAGTTCATTTCCTGAGCATGCCTGGAGATGGAAAAAAATGCACAGGTTGTGTCCATGTGGCAGTGTGCAAACACCTCCTGTCAGGTTGCAAGGAGTGTGGGGTCCCACCTGAACTTGCAGCCTCCCACTCCACCCTGAGACCTTGACCCTTTCCATTTTCCTGCTCAGATCTGCCTTCTCTCTTCTCTGGAGACCATACTCCTGCTTTTCCCTTTCTCTCACGCAGCAGAGAAGGGGGCCCCAATTAAAGGGGCCCTCAGTCTCCCCCACCAGTGACAGTATGCTCTTCTGTGCCACATTGGCCTCTCCTCTGAGCTCTCCCAGAACCCAGACATGGCTTTCCTTCTGCAGCCTGAGTCCACACCTTCAGGTGCCCCCTGTCTGGGTCTGCTCCTACTGGAGGAAAATCCAAGAACAGCTCAGATCAGGTCTCTGAGGTCTAGTGAAGAGAGGGGTGATAAGCACAAAATGAGATGGCCACCAAGCCTCAGGAAGGAGAAGATTGGAGGGGGCCTATGAGAGAAGGCCCTGCTCAGAAGTGGACATATAAGCAAAGAGGGAAGGGGATGGGAGAGGATGGGGAGGTCTGGGCAAGTACACACAGCATATGCAAAGGTCCTAAGGCAGTTGTGGGCTCTGCCTGTTGCAGGTTCCCAGGAGGCCAGTGGCTGGGTTCAGAGGGAGGGTGCAATGAGAGCTCCAGGGTAGATGAAGTCCCAAGCCTGGGGCAGGGTGGACTCCCTGGAGGTGCCAGAGATGCTGGCAACAGAACTGGGGACAGCCCTGCCTTTGACCCTCCTTTTGTCTCCTTGGAGGTGGGCAAGCCCTGGCATCACTCACAGGGTCCCTGATATCTGGTGAGCTGGTGTGTGTGCCATGCAGGTGCAATGCTGGACTCTCCCAATACATATTGAGCACAACTCTGTGCATTGTTCTGAGGAGGAGGGGTCACTTCCAGGAAGGAGATGCCTCTACATGGGCCTGAAGCCAACACCTATGCCTGAGTTTGAGCCACTGAGCGGCTACAACTCAGGCCTGGTGCTCTTGAAGGGTCTCAATGTAGACTTCGGGGGTGCTCTCCCCAACTTCTCCCTCTGAGTTCCACCAGCAAGACTGGAAAAGACACTCACCACCTGACCCCGGTGCTCGCCACCCTGCTTCGGCCATCCTACCACCGCTGCTCTCTGCACCTGATGTGTGGGGGTGGGATGAGGCCTCTCCCAGGGGTCTACAATTGTGGAGCTGGTGGGAGAATTGGCAGCATTTGCCCAGAATACCCTCCTCATCCATGGTGTCCACAGAGGCCTCAGGGCCTGGGCTCTCCTGCCAGGGGAAGCTGCATGAGAAGAATAGGAATAGAGTGTGCTAGGGGAGCAGGGGTCCAGGCTGGGCAGTCAGCTGGCCAGGCGGAGGGGCTTGACTTCTCTGAAGGGAGGGGTCTTGGAGGGAAATTACCAGCAGTATGCAAGCCTCCTCCTCACAGGAAGACAGGCCAGCCTCACCCAGCCCTGCCACTTCTCCCCACCACACCCTCTCCTTCCAGCTCCCTAGCCCCTCTGCTGTCCCTTCAAATTAAATATAAAAAGGACCCCCAGTATCAGGGCTATCTTACAACTGCCCCATTTTGCAGTCACCCAGAGGGGTGACATACCCCATTGCTCAGCTCCCAGTGCTCCTTCCTGGAGCAGCCTGGGCCAGTGGACTGAAGAACTGGACCCCAAATCTCTGGGCCGTCCTCCGACACTGGGAATGGGCCCACAATGGTTCCCAATTTTTCCAAGATGGAAGCAAGTCACCCACAGTCAAAGGATCATTGAGCTTCTTCTCCAGAGCCAGTCCAGGTCCCAGGCCCTGCTTTTACATCTGCCCCTGGCCCTGCTGGAAAGGAACATTGAGAAGCCAGAGAGCTGAAGGTGTGACTATCAGGGCAGACTTCCTGGAAGAGATGTGATGCATGTCAGACCCAAAAAGGAGGAGGACTGGGCAGGGGAAGGGAAAACCAGCTGCCTCATTAATTCTGCAGAGATGCCGAGTCTTACAACAGAATGGAGATTTTTCCATCCCCGCCCAGGTGGAAGCCTGCGTAGGCCAGAGCTCTTCCCACCAACATGTTTGCTGCTGCCCATGTCATTGGCCTATCCATCCTGGGTGGGCAGTAATGGGTGCAGGAGACAGGCCAGGGAGCAAGCCCCATGCCCGGGCAGCTCCAAGAAGCAGCTGGAGTAGGAGCAGTTTTCACAGCCAGTGTCCATGAATGATGAGGGATGCACATTCACAGGAAGCAAAATCACCAACTCCAGACTTAATTGGCACTAAATTGGACATTATTATAGAACAGGTTGATTCCAAAGTGACATTAGGCACAACATCCACTGTGGCTTGACAAGCTTGCGGGAGACAGAAGATCCCATTTGGAGCAGGAGTGAGAGAAGGAGAACTGAGGGCCACACATCTGCCAGGCAGTAATCTGGAGCCCAAAGGGGAGCCAAGGGGAGACGGGGTGCTGAGCTACCCTATCCAGGTCTCAGAATTATGGGTGTCTCCTCTGGGGAGCCCTCTGAATCTCAGGGGTCCATTTCCCTCCTGCTGAGGCCCTCAAGTCTCACAGGAAGTCCCAGGCCTCTGCCCTCTAGCTGGGGAGGCTGACACTGAGGGTCCCAGCCCCTGCCCTCTAGCTGGGGAGGCTGGAAACTGGGGGCCCCAGGCCTCTGCCCTCCAGCTGGGGAGACTGACACTGGGAATCCTGGCCTTCTCTCTCTAGCTGGGAAGGCTGACACTGGCGGTCTTGGGCTTCTGCCCTCTAGCTAGGGAGGCCAGGGAAGCTGCACAGTTGAGGGTGGGTCCAAGGATCCCGAGATGGCCCTGGTGCCCTCTGCCACAGGGCAATTACCTCCCTCTCACCCCCGTTAGGCTAAGGGTTGAGGGCCAAGAGCCATTCCAGATCCTCACTGGGGAACCAGGACACAGGAGAGCAGAGCCTGGTGCCCACTCAGCACCAAGTGGGTACCACAACACGAGCCTTGTCAGCCACCCCATGAGCAGGGGCCACGGCCTGCCTGCTCTGCACATGGGCGGTGGCCCCAGGAATGCCAGGCTACTCCATTTTCCTGATCTCCACACCCTGGCACCAAGCCTTTAGATGGTTCCACCAAACCAGAGGTCTGGGTGTGGCCCTAAGTCCCCTCCACCCAGCACCAGCCCAGGACCCACACCTTTGCCTCCTGGGCTGCCTGAGTCTGGTCCCCTGATTGGGTGGACTTTCTCTGCCCCCTGGTTTCAGCTCTGCCCGTGCTGGCTCGGGCCTGCCAACCCCACCCAGCCTGAGCCTCAAGACTCAAGAGGTAATACCCACCCACAATTGGGTTTCCCATGCATTACAGCTTCCACCCCGCCAGGAGGAGCCAGAGGAGCTTGGGAGGGAAGGAGTATGGGACCACAGCTCTCTTCACAGGAGGGGCCCAGAAATGCACTCTCCCAGCCCTGCAGCTGAGCATGCATGGACTTCTCCTGCCCCAGTTTCCCTGCAGTGATTTCTGGTTGACAGTCCTAGTGCTTGGAAGTCCAAACAACCTGTGAGTCTGGGCATGACACAGCTCCCACACACCCAGGCCTAAACCAAGAGCAGGCATTGGCACTGGCTCTCTGCAGGGCATTGTGGCCCAGGAGGAGGCCAACAGACAGGTGCAGGAGCAGAGGCTCGGACCCCAGAGCAGCATGTCTGAGGGCACTGGGTGAGCAAGCAGCTGAGCCAGGCTGAGGCCAGGCATGTCAGCCCCACATCCCATAGCCTGAGCCAGGCTGGATGTCTGGCCCTGTCATTTCACTCTCAGGGCAGGCATCCACTAAAGTCTCCTTGGCCTTGGGCAGGGACAGGAGAGGCTTCACAGAGTGGAAAGCATGAGCAAGGAGCAAAGAAAAGTCAGTCCCATGTCACCAAGCAGAGCTCCCCAAGTCCAATGCAGGAAGTGCAACTCAGGCTCCCAGAGAGCCACCTTGGTCCCCGGGGAGGGTGCTGACGGGTTGGAGCTGTGAGATGGAAGTGTGATGGGTGACTGAGTCACAGCTTGGAGGACAGCTTCCCCTCAGTGGTCTTGGAGCAGGTGAGAAATGATGAAGCCAAGGGCTCACTTGTTTCTGAGCATGGCCTCACCCACCTGACAAATCCAAATATACCAAAGCCAGTGGCATCTGCTGCCAGGCCCTGACCTGGAACTTCTAGACCCAGCCACCTTTAGAGCTGGGTACAAGGCCCTCTCCCAAGGCCTAGATCTGCCTCTGCCCACTTCCTTCCCAGCCAATCCCCTCTGAAACTCAGAAAGCACAATTCTCTGCATGGTTCTTGGCAGGCATCCAACTCAGGCTTCACTGAGGTGGTCAAGAGCCATGCACTCAGCCCTCCTGGACTCTTCCAGACTTGATTAGGTCTCCAGGGACATCAGCCCATCTGAGAGGATAGTCCAGGCACTGCCAGCTGCCTGGGAACTCAGAGGCCTCCTTGAGAACTGGCTGTACCCACAGCCCCTGGGATCCCGGTGGCCCCCACAGCACACAGGGGCCACATGCCAAGAGAGGGGTCTGAGCCCCCTGGCTGAACAGAGTGGGAAGCTAAAACTCCTCCCCAACCAAGGCCACCACTTAGGCACATGCCCTGTGCAGGTGCAGAGGGCCCCACCCAGGAGGTCCCCATTGGGGAAGGTCATACCCAGGAGGGCCCCCACTTTGTTTCATGCTCTCTGGCTGCTATTTTTTTTAAAGATTTATTTATTTATTCATTTATCCCCCCCTTGCTGCTTGTGTCCGCTGCGTCCACCTGCTGTGCGTTCCCCCCGTGTCTGCCCATCTTCCCCCTGCTGTGAGGTCCCGCTGCACCAGCCCACTGTGCCATGCGGGCCGGCCCGCCCACACAAGGAGGCACTGGGAAGCGAACCCGGGGCCTCCCACAAGGCAAATGAGAGCTCCATCGATTGAGCCACACCCGCCTCCTCTGGCTGCTATTTTTAAACTCCAAATAACTTTTTAACAGAGGGCCCTGTTTTCCCTTTGCACTGGAAAAATTCCACAGCCAGGGTAGCTCTCACCTCTCACACTCTGAGGACCAGACCCAGCCATTCTCCCAGCCCCAGGGACTTGGCTGCATATCAGCAAAGTGGGTTATCAAAGTGCCCAGTTTCCAGGGTGGTTAGGGAGGAATGGAACTGGCTGAGCTCTGGAGATTTTGGTGGGCAGGGATTGATGGGACAGAGCGAGGGGACAAAGAGACAGAGAGGGACAGAGAAAGGGGACAGGGAGGGTGGCAGGCTCAAGGCCACAGAACAGGGGCCAAGACACACCCAGGATGGGAGCCATCTGCTGATCTTTCTCACATGGAGCCTCCTCCCCCTCCTGCCTCCCCTCCTCCTTCTCCCAGGAGCTGGGTGAGCTCAGCATGAATCCCGTGGAAAGACATGGCTGCACATTTTCCAAGATGCTTAAAGCACTAATCTGGTGGTGTCTGGGCTCCCGGGCCTCCAAGGTATCCTGACCCATGCATTGGGGTTCCAAGCCCGTGATGGGCCAGCCAGCTCAGCTCCTCAATGGTTCTTCCCCTCCCAGGTAGGCCTGCCCAGCCTACAACCTGCAGGCTCCACACCTAACCAGGCCAGGACAGCCTGGTTCAGGGGGTCTCTTCTGGAGCCCCAATATCCCCCTTTGTGAGTTTATTTCTACCATTGCCAAACTACAATACGGCATTGCTCTGGAATTCTGACGTGGCACCCATGGGTGTTTTATGTGCTGTGCAGGGTCTCAGGCCAGAAAGGGGCTCCGGCTACTGGTGGGAATCCCCCACTGTGCAGGAGGGAAAACTGAGGTCCAGAGAGAATGCAGTGGAGCTGCAGGCAGGTCTCAGGACTCAGCTTTCAAAAGTGAGCCCTGTGATGCCAGAGAGCTGTGGGCTGGGGGATGGGGCACATGCCAGCTGTTTCCCTAGTCTCCCTCTCCACACAGTTTCCCTAGACTCTATCACACTTCTTTTAAATGAAAAGAAACATTGGGTTACTGGGGATGAAGCCATATCTGTGAAGATGTTTGGGCTGAGAGAGCAGGCAGACAGCCATGGACTGACAGCTTTGGACTGGTTGGTGGCATGGACTGACAGCTGTGGACTGACACACATGGCCTGGCACCTGTGGGCATGGAGTGGCAGCAGGCCACCTCATGAAGGCCAGGGGCCATTCCTCTCTCACCCCCAGGTGATGTGGCTTGGGAGAAGTGCATAAACATCTCCCATTTTATAGACTTGCAAACCACCTGTCAACCCACATATTTGGTTGGTTTTGGTTTTTGTTGTCAAGTTGTTTTAAAGGTTTACTTTATCCTTTGTGCCAACAAAATTGATACCCTCACTCTTCAGATGGTCACCTGTCTTCAAGTAGCAAAATGCAGCAGGGCAACTTTGTAACTTGTCTCTGTGATAGGAGGTAGCAGATACTCAGCTGGAATAAAAAGGCAGAAAATCGGTTGGAAACCCAACAGGATACAGTGAGCCCATGTGCTGGCAAACCACCCACCTGGGGGTGAGAAGCTGGCTTTGGCACATTAGGTGCTGCTGAAGCCATCTTCTGAGGGGAGTTCGGGGGCCTCTGAGGGACCCCCAGTGGGGGGTGACGGGTGTGGAGGACGAACGCGGCGCAGAGAGAGACGACCGCGGAGACGAGGCGAGTGGCGCAGGTCTGTTTATTCAGGAAGTGCAACACCTTTTATAGGGCATAGGGGGATGTGGTGGTCATTGATTGGCGGGTGCAGGAGTGGCGGGAAGATTGTGGCGTGAACAGGGAGGAGGGTAAGGATTGGTGGGTTCAGGGATGAATGGTGGTTGGGCATTGGTGGTTTTTCGCTGCC
>JAQZBX010059936.1:0-17416 GCA_029593785.1 Cabassous unicinctus
AGATCCCTTTGCCCATTTTTAATTGGTTTATTTATCTTTTTATTATTTAATTGTAAGTGTCCTTTGTTTATTCTAGATACAAGTACCTTATCAGATATATGATTTGCAAATATTTTTCCCATTCTGTTTATTGTCTTTTAATTCTCTCGATACTGTCTTTTTTTGTTGTTTTTTTGTTTTTTGTTTTTTCGTTTGTTTTTCGATACTATCCTTTGAAACACAAAAATTTTTAATTTTGATGAAATCTGATTTATCTATCCTTTCTATGCATTTGTGAATTTGTGCTTTTGGTATCATTTTATAATCCCTCGGCAAATCCAAGGTCACGAAAATGTACCCCCATATTGTCTTCTAAGAATTTATAGTTTTAGCTCTTACAGGTAGGTCTTTGATCCATTTTGAATTAATTTTTGTATATGATGTGAGCTAAGAGTCAAACTTCATTCTTTTGCATGTGGTTCCTTTTGCTTTTGATTTTGTAATTATCTTCTCCCAACCTGTCCTTCCTCCATCAACTTTGCCCATGGTGTCTTTTGTGGAACAGAAACAAATCACACTTCTCAGTTTCAGGTTGTTCTTAGCATTCTCTTCTCAGCCAGACCCCCTAAAGTCTCCGTGGAGTTGGTGAGCCCGTAAGTAAGAATAAGTAACTCTCCATTCTTCAGACCAATAAGGGGGAAAGCTCTAAGCTTAGTCATTGTATCAATCATCATTTTAGCATTTAAAGATAATCCTCCTTCTTGGAGACACCAAAGCCCTTTTGAAATTGCACACAAGCACCATGCTGACTAACTGGTTTCTCCTTTCTTCATTCATGTAGCTGCCAATAAACACAACTTGCAATGCAAGTTGCAGGAAGGATGATGATGAGAAATACAAAATCCATATAAATAGAAAAGAATATGCAATCCCTGAGCAGTGGAGACTTGGCCACCAAGGGGATAATGAGCTCTTAGTTCTTCTAAACCATGCACTAGCCCCGCCTCTATTCTCTCCCATCCCTGCACTCGCCTAGTGCCCGTGTTTGCCCTTCCCACCCAACTAAGCAACTTCACGACGTTGTCCCTCCAGCACGGGTGCCCCCTCCCAGCTTCACTTTCCCTCTTCCTCCTCTCACTGCAGCCACCTTGAACTGCTTTGTCCCCAGCTGACTCCTTCCTTCCTGAATCCTGTCAGAGTCCCAGAGGTAGTTAATAAAATTTCTTCTAGAGTCTCAACTCAGTAGCTTCTCTCGCCCCCAAAAGTCTGTCTCTTGTTCCCTATTCTGCAGATGGGTCAAATCTCTGTTTTTGATGTTGCCCCAGTCTCTACAGCCCCAGCCTTGGTCTGTGTTTCTGCTTCAAGGGAGACTACTTGCTAATTTCCCTTTTTCCTTATCTCTGGCCCCTGAAACTCACCACTTGCTTTAGAGATAATGGCATTGCACAGCTTGTAACGGAGAAAACTAAGCTCAATTTCCTGTGTAAGTTCCTCTGTGACAGGAGGCATGATAGGGAAACAGATCTAGGACCCTGGGAAACAGCGGTGAAGGGAGAGGGAGATTCAGGGATCCGATAAAGCCATAGATAACAGCTCAGCCACAGCAGCCAGAGCTCCACGCACTTCCTCACGCAGCGCCCCAGCTCACTGTGGAAACCCCTGAGCACAGGTCCTCACCTTGGCCAGCCCAGGCCTCGCCCTGTCCCTCCCCCCAGGGCGGGGTCCAGTTGATCCTTATAGCTTTGAGAGGGCCAGTCAGAGATCGGAGCTCAGGGACAAAGCCTGGCAGCAGAGGCAATCCCAGATTAGAGCCTACAGGTATGTCCTGATGGGATTCTTGGGGAGAGCGGCAAAGGGGCTGAACGGGAAGGGGAGATAAGCAAGGGAAGAGGGAGTGGGGTGAGGAGGGCAGGAAAACAGACAAAACAAGAGGGAGGAGGGCCAGCAAGCAAAGGGCAAAAGCCCAGAAGGAGCCGCAGAAGGTTCCAGGTGTCTACGCTGCAGCCAGGGGAAAGCAGAGGTAAAACTGCCCGGGGGTGGGGTGACGACAGTAGGTGGATGCCATTCTAGGGATGCCGGTGATGCAGTTTGGGGTGGAGAGGTCAGGCTTCGTGTTCCCTGGTGTGGGAATCTCAGGGGCTGCTGAGATTTTTCTTTTACAGATCATTGCCGTCACCCACCCATTGCCCATTGGCACAGCTCCTTGCACATAGGAACAGAAGGTTGTACTGGGGGCCGACCAGGGGGAGGTTAGTTAAAGGAATAGTCACAAGAGTCCATTTAGTCTCAGAACCACAGTTCTCTTCCACAGCTCTGTCCTTGGAAATCAGGAAAAATTTTAGGAATAAGAGGTTATTTAAAAAAGGGGGTGGAAGCCAAAAACTTACTAACAGGACAAGCTCTCAATCCATTCACTGTTTCTGGACTCCCCCAGCAGTCTCTGCTCACCTGCTCCTTGAAGCTGGGCCCTGGAGAGAACAGTACCGTGGGCCCCTGGACCTTCCCAAGGTGTCCGAGGACCAAAATACAGCAACCGGGGGGATGTCTCCACGATGGGTCACACCCTTGAGCCAAACCTGGGCAGCAGCAGAGCTCTGGGCCGGGTGCAGGGTGGAGAGTGGAGAGAAGGACCTCTCAGAGGGGTTTGGACTTAACACCGGCAGAGGCAGCCAAGGAAGGAAAAGCCACAGAAGAGCAGCTGTGGCATCCAGTTGCTGATCACCTAATCAGGTGACAGAGCAGTTCTCCAAACACCCTTCATTGAGCTACAGATCAAGACATGCACGTTAGTGTCCAAACTAAATACAAAGTGCTGAGGGGAAAAAGAGTGGAGGAGTAAGCTAAGTTAGGTAGAGCCAAAAACAGGACGTCCTTAGAGGAGGCGCTGGGCCCTAGCCAAGTTTGAACAGAGCTGAGGGATAGGAAACTGGCATCGAGAGTCTGCATGAGAAAAGGGCCACCATGAAGTTTAACTTCTCTGGAGAGCCACGGCCTCTAGCTAACAAATGGGCTGTGTTTATGTGCAATGCTTTTTCCAAAAAATAAAAACAAAAAAACGAGAGTGTCCCTGGCGCTCAGGTTCTCGTTCCAGGCTGGGACAGCCTGTTCAGTCTTGAGTGTGTAGTACAGGGAAGGTGCTCTAAACACTCTGCATTTACTATCTGATTTAATTCCCTCAACAACCCTAGGGGATAGGTACTGTGGTTTCTTTTTTTTTTTTTTCCTTAGGAGGTACCGGGAGTTGAACCCAGGACCTCATATGTGGGAAGCAGGTGTTCAACCACTGAGCTACATCTGCTCCCTGATTATTTCTATTTTATCACTGGGAAAAGTGAGGCCCAGAGACTTTAAGCCACTTGCCCAAGGTTGCACAGCCAACAAGTGATATGTGACTTGCTAGGACTCAATGCCAGGTGGCCTAACTCCAGAGCCTACTCTTAAAACTTCTCCACTGAATTTCAAAACGTGTCGATAGAAAACATATTTTGTTTTGAAAAAATGTATTTTTGCTGTTAATACGGTGACCCACCTCTCCACGACGGCATCAGCACTTTACAGCCTATGGATGGGGTACTGCCTCAGGGTGGCTTTGCCATAATCTAAAACTGCCATAATCTAAACATGGAGAGATAAGAGCTGGAGGTACCGCCTGGCTAAGAAAAGGTACAGAAAGGGGAAAACGAGGGGGTTTACAAAGGTGAGAAAATCTGTAGGACAAGAGCACTGGTGGGCAGGCCAGCAAGGAGGGAGAAGAATCACAATGGATTGAGAGCACAGACAAAGGACTGGGTGGCATTGGGAGCTGTGTGTTTAGCTGGGGAACGCAGCTGCCACCCGGGACTTTGGAGTGTGGGGAGGGGAAGAAGCTCAGTCTGCACAGAGCCCATGAAGCTACGGGACATTGTTCTCCAAAGCCCTGGCCTGATGGAAACCCATTTCCTCCCATAACTCAACTAATTTCATCTCCTTTCCATGCTCCAGAATGAGGGGTGGAGATCCCCTGCCACTTGGCTGGAGCGTGGCTGGGATCCTGGCGCTGCAGATGCTGGCGGCAGCAGAGATCTCCCCATGGACCCTGCACAGCAAGGCCGCGGTGTTTGCAGATCTGAGCGCCAAAGAGCTGAAGGCCGTGCACAGCATCCTTTGGTCCCGGAAGGATCTGAAGCTGGAGTCCTCCAAGGCTTTGACCATGGCCAAGAACTCTGTGTTCCTCATTGAGATGCTGCTGCCCAGGAAGCAACGTGTGCTGAAATTTTTGCATGGAGGCGAAAGGCGTCCCGTTCGGGAAGCCCGTGTTGTCGTCTTCTTTGGAGCCCAGGAGAGGCCCAATATCACTGAGTTTGTTGTGGGACCCCTGCCGAGGCCCTCCTATGTGCGAGTGCTGCCCCCGAGGCCTGGGCATCACCTCTCCTGGGCGTCCAGACCCATCTCCTCCACTGAGTATGCCCTCCTAAGCCACTTCCTACAGGAAGCCACCAAACCCCTGCAGTCATTTTTCCTCAATACCACAGGCTTCTCGTTCCAAGACTGCCAGGATCAGTGCCTAACCTTCACTGACGTGGCCCCCCGTGGCTTGGCTTCTGGCCAGCGCCGCAGTTGGTTTATCTTACAGCGCTATGTAGAAGGCTATTTCTTGCACCCCACTGGGCTGGAGCTCCTTGTGGACCATGGGAGCACAGACACCCGAGACTGGATGGTGGAGCAGGTGTGGTACAATGGAAAGTTCTACAGGAGCCCAGAAGAACTAGCAAAGAAGTATAATGATGGAGAGGTGGACGTGGTGATCCTGGAGACCCTACCTTCCAAGGGCAAGGAGAGTAACGACACAGAGAAACCACCCCTCTTTTCCTCCTACAAGCCACGTGGGGCCTCTCCCACCCCCATCACTGTGAAAGGCCCCCACGTGGTCTATCCCCAAGGCCCCCGCTACCTACTGGAGGGCAACGCCGTGATCTATGGGGACTGGAGCTTTGCCTTCAGGTTGCGCTCCTCCTCGGGGCTGCAGATCCTGAACGTGCACTTCGGGGGTGAGCGCATAGCCTACGAAGTAAGCGTGCAAGAGGCAGTGGCACTGTACGGAGGACACACACCTGCAGGCATGCAGACCAAGTACATGGATGTGGGCTGGGGCTTGGGCAGCGTCACCCATGAGCTAGCCCCTGGCATTGACTGCCCGGAGATCGCCACCTTCCTGGACGCTTACCACTACTACGACGCCGACGGCCCTGTCCACTACCCCCGAGCTCTCTGCCTCTTCGAGATGCCCACAGGGGTGCCCCTTCGGCGGCACTTTAATTCCAACTTTCACGGTGGCTTCAACTTCTATGCAGGGCTAGAGGGTCAGGTGCTGGTGCTGCGGACAACTTCCACAGTCTACAATTATGATTACATCTGGGACTTCATGTTCTACCCCAATGGGGTCATGGAGGCCAAGATGCACGCCACTGGCTACGTGCACGCCACCTTCTACACCCCCGAGGGGCTGCGCCACGGCACCCGCCTGCACACCCACCTCATCGGCAACATGCACACTCACTTAGTGCATTACCGCGTTGACCTGGACGTGGCAGGTAGGACTAGGGCTTGGAGCAGCCTGAGCCCCTCTCTCTTATTGCTAGGGCTGCTGAATCCAAGGACCAACAAACGGGCTGCCTTAAAACCACAGAAACATACCCTTTCACAGGCCTGGGAGCCAGAAGGCCAAAACCAAGGTGTCAGCAGGACCGTGCCCCCTCCAAAGTCACTAGGGAAGGGGCCTCCTTTGCCTCTTTCAGCTCCTGGTGACCCCAGGCATTCCTCAGCTCGGGGCAGCCTCATTCCAGTCTCTGTCACAGTCTCCATGCAACTGTCCTCTCCCCTGTGTCTGTGTGTCCGTGTCCAGCTCTTCTCATAAGGACTCCCGTCATAGCAGGTTTTGGGGACCCCCACACCCAGTAGGACCTCATCTTAACTTGACTGCATCTGCAAAGACCCTATTTCCAAATAAGGTCAATTCATAGGCACCAGGGGTTAGTACCTGAACCTTTCTTTTTTTTTGGGGGGGGGGGCTACAATTCAAACCACAACACCCTCCTAGTCAAGCATCTAGCTCAGAGCGATACTTCCGCTCTTTACAGGAGACACCGCTGAAACTCTCTCCTCATGGCATCAAATCATGGGTATTTGCCCAGGCTGCTTCTGGGAAACCTGCAGTGCTAGAACTTTCTGTGCTCCTGAAAAATGGTGAAAGTTAATAGTGCCAAAGTTTTACACTGGGTGCTATAGAGTGAACATGCCCTTGGTGTAACTCTCCACTTCAGAACATGCCATGGGGCTGCGTTGACCCTACAGAGAGGACAGTTAAAGAGAAAGGTGCACGGGGGTGAAAGATAAGGCCTAGGCATGTAAGAAATAGCACTTTGCGGCGGAGTGGAGTGTTGTCTAGAAATACTCATTATGTCTCTTTGGACTGACGGTGTCGCTGTAGAAAGCATAGCATGGGAAGCTATGGTGTGCTGGCAGGCTTTAGCCTGCTGTGTCAACTCACACGACATAACAAGGCCACTGCGAATAGGTGGGCACTGGACTTCCACCCACGCCCTCATTCTCACTTTTGGGCCCAGAAGGGCACTGGACACAAGCCTGGAGAAGGATGAGCTGCCCTGCTCTCTAAAGTTGCAGCCTCAGTAAGTTGGCTTGGAGTGAAGCTCTTCAGAGGACCTGCCCAGAGCAGTGACGGGATTGCTGCAACCACTGTGACCGACCTATGTTCCAGGTCTTCCTGTTTTCTTTAAGCCCCTTCCTTCTACCCCCACACCTAACTCAGTGCAGGCCCCCAGACATCCTCTTCATTCCTGGTGGTTGGCTGTTGGCTCTGATTTGGGATGGAGAGCCCAATGCAGAACGGGGATGTTTCAGGTCGGGGAGCTTGATTCTCATTCTCCCTTTCCCTACACCTCCAGGTACCCAAAATAGCTTCCAGACACTGCAGCTGAAGCTGGAAAACATCACGAACCCCTGGAGCCCGAGACACCACCTGGTCCAGCCAACCCTAAAGCAGACCCGGTACCACTGGGAGCGCCAGGCAGCCTTTCCCTTCGGAAAGACCTTGCCCAAGTACTTGCTCTTCACCAGCCCCAAGAAGAATCGCTGGGGCCACAAACGCAGCTACCGTGTGCAGATCCACTCCATGGCTGACCAGGTGCTGCCCCGGGGCTGGCAGGAGGAGCAGGCTGTCACCTGGGCCAGGTGAGGGGAGGATCAGGGGCTCCTCTCAGGGCTCCTGTGTGTCTCCCTGCGTCTGTGTTTCCGTCACTCTGTGATTCTGTGTCTGTGTGGCTGTGCATTGTCTCTCTGTGTTTCTGGGTGTGCATGTCTGTTTCTGAGTGTCTGTGTATGTGTCTTTGTGAGTGTATGTGTGTGTCTTTGCGAGTGTGTGTCTATGTCTGTGTGTGTGTGTCTGTGCATTTGATGGGGGCAGGGAGAACCCCATGCTGAGCCCTGAACCTCAGCTGGCAGTGGCCAGCCTTACCTCTACCAGGAGAAGAGCTCTCATTTGGGGGAACTCATAACTTTCTCCCATCGTTAGCCTGAAGCTGTTCCCTGGAAGGGCCTAGGAGGCTGCTGCAGCACCCAGAGTCACATGGCTTCTCCTCCGCCCCGGCAGGTACCCCCTGGCAGTGACCAAGTACCAGGAGTCTGAGCTGTACAGCAGTAGCATCTACAACCAGAACGACCCCTGGGACCCACCTGTGGTCTTTGAGGAATTTCTTCACAACAATGAGAACATTGTAAATGAGGTATTGGCTGTTCCCGGATCTGCCCAGCTCTGGCCCTGCCTTCTTCCAGCCCCAGCCCCAAGACCACTCTTCTCACCAATGGAGGGTCCTAACCACCCCCCGCCTGATCCTGTCCCTAATTCCCAGATGGAGTGTGGTGAATTGCCGTGTACAGAACACATTTAGAGGTCATCACAGATGTGCCCATTTATTTAAAATGGGGCTTGAGGGGATTGAGGGAAATTTCTAGACATGACTGAAAATGCCCAAAGGCCAGAGTGGCCTCTGGTAATCAATACTCAACACTGCCCTGCCCCCTAAAGCACACTCCCCTTTCTCTTCCTCTGAACTTCCTCATCACTGCCCATTCCCTTTCTCCCACAGGACTTGGTGGCCTGGGTGACAGTGGGTTTCCTACACATACCACACTCAGAGGACATTCCCAACACAGCCACACCAGGAAACTCTGTGGGCTTCCTGCTCCGTCCTTTCAACTTCTTCCCAGAGGACCCATCCTTGGTGTCCAGAGACACTGTGATCGTGTGGCCTCAGAACAATGGCCCCAACTATGTCCAGCGTTGGATTCCTGAAGAACCTGGGGACTGCTGGATTCCTTCCCCTTTTACATACAATGGAACCTACAGGCTTGTGTGAAGGTGCCTCTGCCCCCAACTCCTCCCTGAAGCCTGAGCTCCTCACAGACAGACAATAAACCCATCAGAGCTCAGCTCTGTGTGCTGCTTCTTGGGAGGGAGGCACAGAGCTGGAGGGACACAAACAGCCATGCATGTGGGACATTAATATACAGATATAAAAGCATTTAACCTTGGGCTACATTCACACTTGTCTACTCTAACCCACAGAAAGACCTCCATTACTAACTCATATGAAGCTCATTGAAATACTAATTTTTACTTTTAAGGTTAGCTTTAAAATATATCTAAGGCTGACAACTCACTCTTGTGGAGGCTATGGGAAAATTCTTACATTGCGGATAGGCGTGCAAAATGGTGCAACCCATAAAGAAGACAATTTGGAAAACTTTATTAGAATTACCCTTTGGCAAATTACCTAAATGCCCTTCTATACAAGAGACCAATTGAATAAATTATGGCACATCCATGCACTGTAATTCTTAGTGATTGTAAGAGAAATATGAGTGAAGACGTTCTCTATGTACTGATACAGAAAGGTTTTCAAGATATATTAAGTAAGAAAAGAAAGTAGGTACAGAATGATGTTTATAGTATGCTAACTTTTGTGGAAGAAATATATATATCTATTTTGGTATTAGCTTTAAAAGATACACAAGGAACTAATAAAAATGATTTCTGTAGATCATGGGGGAAAATAGGGTGGATGATGACAGGAATAGGATCAGGATTTCTCAATGTAAAACGTTTCTATATTGTTTTCATTTTTGAATCATGTGAATGGATTGCCTATTCAAAAAAATTAAAATTAAAGCTTTAGAAAGGAAGGGAGGAAGGAAGGAAAGAGAGTGGTGAGGGAGGGAAGGAAAAAAGGAAAAAATGATCTCCTAGCACTGAGAACTAGTACCATAGTAGCTGGCCAGGAAGGATGTGATAGAAAGAATAACGGCCCCCAAAGAAGTCCACATCCTCATTCCCAGAACCTGTGAATACGTAACTTTACATAGAAAAAGGAAAGAACTTTGCAGGTGTGATCTTGAGCTGAGGAAATAATTCTAGATTATCCAGGTAAAACTCAACATAGTCACCACGGTCATTGTAAGAGGGAAGCGGGAGGTCAGAGAGAAGAGATGCTATGCTGCTGGCTTTGAGGAAGGGGCCACAAGCCAAGGAATATAGGTGGCCTCTAGAAGCTGGAAATGACAAGGAAACAGATTCTTTCCTAGAGCCTCCAGAAGAAATGCCACCCTACAAACTGCTTTAGACTTCTGACTCCCAGAAATGTAAAATAATAAATTTGTTATTTTAAGCCATCAAGTTTGTGGTAATTTCTTATAGCAGCAATAGGAAACTAATATAATGGGTATGGAATTTCCTATCCTGAAAGGCTGTTGATGGAGGAAAACAGAACACGCAAATGGATAGAGTAATCTTATACTGTCCCTCCCAAACCTATGGGCCCGTATTCTGCTCAGAGTTCAGTTACCCGAGGCAAGCCCCAGGACCTGCGGATGGGGAGCCAGGAAGGGTTGAGTCATATAATTAAAAGTCTCAGCATGGCCAAGCCAAACAGGGGAAGTAAGACTGATGCTTTGCTTTTCAACGGGACAGTTAAAATAATTCCAACTTTCTCTCCTCCAAAAAGGTGGAAAGGACTGGTTTAAGTAAACATTTTTAAGAGCGCTCAGATGAGAGGAGAGTTAGAAACCAGAAGGGCTCCCAGAGTGTATATGCAGAGTTGTGGGTGTACAAGCATTGCCACCCCAGCTGGCTGGGGTGCAACTGGAAAACCAAAAACCCATCCCTTACTTTCCTCATGTCTTTTCATAATATGTTTTCTTGTGTTCTGCATTTGGTGAGCACTCAGTAGTGCTTGTTGAATAACTAAGTAACTGATAGCCTAGGAAATACTAATTCCAAATTACACACACTCCTCAAAACCAGAGGGCTCCTTTCACCCACCCTGTTGAGTTTTTGGCCCCTGTCCCTAATAATGATTTTGACTTTGGCCATTCCCTTAGCTACAACAGCACCATCTACACACCCCATCCACCATTAAAGAGGATGGCAAAAGAACCTGTGCCTCATCCCCGTGAAACCAACCCTGAAAATCCCAGGGACTTCCCTTCCCTCTCTTGCAGCCTTGGGTCACTGATGGTTCTCACAGGCTGCCATTTTCCAGACTCCTCTTCTAGCCCCTGGTTTATACTTCTCAGAACTTCTCTCATTGCTCATCCTTCCTTTAAGTTTTGTTTAAGCTCCAGAATGTGAATGGACAAGGGTACAAAGATGAGGAAGATAAAGTCCCTGCCCTCAAAATGTCCACAGCCACACTGCAGAGACAACCCAGAGAGACATTACAATACAGCATGGTGGGTGCTATAATGCAGAGGTGTGACTTCTCTCAAGTGGTAACTTTCTTTAAATTAAATCTGGTCAGACTCTAGAACTGTAAGCACACCCAAGAAATGTCATACATGGTTTGGACTTTGTTAATTCATTCAACAATTATTCATGATTTGCCTACTGGTATTCTCAACTGTACAGCATCACCTGGACTTGGAAGGCCACCTGTTCGGCGTATTAATTCCTCCCATGCACATTTTACATGTGTGGGTGCCCTGGCTCAGGCAGTGGACCATCTCAGGTGGAAGGTAGGTGCTCAGAAGACAGACTGCTCAAGAATCCCCCTCATCAGCCTGAACCTCTGAAAAGATGGACACTCCTAAGAAGCCCCAAGTCGAGTTTGATGATGTGACCCATCCAGTCAACTAAGGAACCTACAGTTGTTAAGAATAATCTCCCAGCCCTCATAGGGACTAACAGTGGCATAAATAGGGCAAGGTCTCTATGAGCTGGAGGATTCCAGAAGAATAGCATCAACCAGGAAATCCTGGGGCTCTGAGCCATCTTGCTGAGATTTGTTCTGGGCCACATTTGCCTAAACCCCTTATTGGCCAAGTGGGCCAAGACCTCCATTGCCATGCTCCTCCATCTTTGAGTATCTGTAAACCTTTCCTGTTGACTTAAGCTCCCTCCAGAACAAGACACTTGCCTTCCTAATGTATGAGCAGGCCTCAGCTAATAGCCAAGCCAGTAGCTTGCACTGATGTGAGCTACTGCCTACCAGAACCAGAGACATAATTTGTGGGCCCAAGTCAAAACGCAGGGCTCCTTGTTCAAAAATTAAGGGGTGATGTCGATCAACTGGTGACATAAGACATCCCCTGAAAAAACCTTCCCAGAGATTCAGCGAATAAAAGGACAATTCCCACTTGCTTAGAACTCGGAAGGATTGTAGAGACTGGAGGAGGACTCTATAAATGCTAATTCAAAGAAAGAAAAATATCAGGTAGGAAAAGTCCACCCTGGACCCACTGGTCCAATGCCTCGCCTTCACTTGGTGCCCTGCAGCTTGGGAAGTTGCTCAGAGGCAGCAGCTCAGATCCCTCCCACCTCCCACTGGGGACAGCCGCATTAAAACTCCACCCACATCCAGTGACTGGCACCCAAGTCCACAGAGATCCAGGGCAGAACACAAGCTGCTGAGGAGTGCTGCATGCAAAAGGGACCCCAAGAAGAAAAAAGAGAGAAAGAGTCTGTGGTGAAACTGTGACTGAAAAGTGCTGTGCTCACTCAATCCAGTTTCTGTTGACTGGACTACCGAAACATAAAATGGACTTTTCTGGAATGACCCACCTTTCTGGACTGACCTCATCTTGCCTCTGGGTCAGGATACCCTAATGGGGAAGAAAAAAGTGGGGGAGGGGTTTAGCTGAACTGCTGTATGAGAGGAGGGTCCCCGAAATGAAAAATGTAAGGAAAACGGGGCACTGACTAAGGGAAGTAATTTAAACAAACCATAGGAGCTGGGGAGGAAATTCTGCACAAACTCAATTTGAGCAGATCAAGATTCCTGGAGAAGGAACAGAGGAAAGGAAGTTTTCTCCTGGAAGTGAAACAATTACACAAAAAGTGCAATATTAAAAATTGTACCACATATTTTTACAATTTTATGGTATGGATTTTTCCTTTGGAGTAATAAAAACATTCTAAAATTGACTGAGGTGATGAAATGACCCTGTGATGAAAATGAAAGCCACTGAGTTTTCACTTTGAGTAGATTGTACAAAACATGGGACTATATAACACAGGGAATCCAGTGGTGGAAGATGGGCTATATTAGTAAGCCAAAGGGGTGCTCATGCAAAAGACCAGAAATCTGTTGGCTTTGATAAAGGGTATTTATTTGGGATAGAAGCTTACAGTTACCAGGCCATAAAGCGTAAGTTACTTCCCTCACCAAAGTCTGTTGCCAGGTATTGGAGCAAGATGGCTGCTGACGTCTGCAACGGTTCAGGCTTTCTCTTAAGGCTCTGTGGTCCCAGCTTCTTCCAATATCAGCTGTAGGCTGGAACAAGTCTCATCTCTCTCCCCAGGGCTCGATTCTCTCCAGGCTCAGCTGCTCTGCTCTCTCTTGTGTGTTTACTTCCTGGGCTCTAGCTCAAAACTCCCACCTCCCTTCTCTGCAGTGCAGTTTCTCTGTCCTACTGACATGACCCAGTCAAAACCCTAATCATAATTTAATTACACCCAGAGGAAGAGACCCAGTTTACAAACATAATCCATTATCTATTTTTGGAGTTCATAAACAATATCAAATTGCCACATGGACTGTGGTTAACAGGACAAATAAGAAAATGTTCTCTCAAGGACTATAACAAATGTATAATACTAATACAGAGTGTTAATAGTCGTGTGGGTTGGGGGAAAAGTACACCAAATGTAAAATACAGGCTATAGTTAGTAGTAATATTTTGATGATGCTTTTTCATCGTTTGTAACAAATGTTTCACAACAATGTAAGGTGTCGGCGGTGGGATGATATATGGGAGCCTTGTATGATGATATGCACACTTGTTTTGTAAGTTCATAGCTTTTACTATACATTTATTGTTTATGTAGGTTCATGTATGAATGATATACTTCAATAAAATTTTATTTTTAAAAAATTGTACCACATAACCAGGGCAAGAATTAGATGATTAAGAGCTGAGGAAAGTGGATCAGTTAAACATGGGCTATTCTAAAGGTCTAGAATAAGTTGGAACAAGCATCAAAGAAGATCCTTAACACAATGCCAATCAACAATAAAACCCTAGACAAGAGGGAGAAACTGACCTTTGGAGTTAACTTATCAAGATAATCAGATGCCTACACATCAACAAAAATTTACAAGCCATACTAAAAAACAGGAAGATACGGCTCAATCAAGAGAACAAATTAAAACTTCAGAGGAGACACAGAATTTGAAACAATTAATCAAAAGAAGATCAAACAAATCTCTTAAATCATTTCAAGTAGATGAAGGAAAATATGGCTAAAGAGATCATGGATAGTAAGAAGACACTGGGTAAGCATAAAGAAGAATTTGAAACCATGCAAAGAAAAATAACAGAACTTATGGGCACAACAGATGAGATTAAAAATACATTAGAAGGGGACGCAGATGTGGCTCAAGTGATTGGGCTCCCATCTACCATATAGGAGGTTCAGGGTTCGATTCCCGGGGCCTCCTGGTGAAAAGCAAGCTAGCCCTTGGGGAGTGCTGGCCCATGTGGCATGCTGGCCCATGTGGAAAGCTGGCGCAGCAAGATGACTCAACAAAAAGAGACACAGAAGATAGACAATAGGAGACACAGCAGAGCAGGGAGCTGAGGTGGCACAAGAGATTCAGCACCTGTCTCCACTCCAGAAGGTCCCAGGATCGGTTCCTGGTGCTGCCTAAAAAGAAGACAAGCAGACACAGAAAAACACAGAGAGAGCAGTCAGTGAGTACAAAACAATGAGAGGGGAGGGAGAAATAAATAAATAAATTCTAAAAATAAAATAAAACATTTATTTTTAAAAAATACATTAGAGGGTTGAAGTCTAATCTTCAGACCCCCTCTGCTGGGAGAGCTTCTCAATAAACTTCCTGCCTGCAAAAAAAAAAAAAAATACATTAGGGGGGAGCAGATGTGGCTCAAACAGTTGAGAGCCTGCTTCCCACATGGGAGGCCCCAGGTTCGGTTCCTGGTGCCTCCTAAAAACAAAAACAAAAGCAAAAATAAAACAACAAGTAAACAAATGAAAAAACTAACTTAGGGGAGCTGATGTGGCTCAGAGGTTGAACACTGGCTTCCCACATTTGAGGTCCCAGGTTCAATCCCCAGCCCCAGTACCTCAAAAAATATATATACATTAGAGCAGAGGGCGTGTAGCTCAGTGACTGAGCATGTGCTTTGCATGTACAAGGTCCCAGGTCCAATCCCCAGTACCTCCTAAAAAAACAAACAAACAAATACATTAGAGGAATACAATAGCAGAATTGAACAGGCAGAAGAAAGCATAAGTGAGCTAGAAGACGATACCCAAAATTGAACAGGCAGAAGAACAGAAAGAGAAAAGAAGGAAAAAATTGAGCAGGGTCTCAGAGAATTGAATGACAGTATGAAGCACACAAACATATGTGTCATGGGTGTCCCAGAAGGAGAAGAGAAAGGAAAAGGAGCAGAAAGAATATTTGAGGAAATAATGGCCAAAAATTTCCCAACTTTAATGAAAGACGTAAATATACATGTCCAAGAAGCACAACATACTCCAAACAGAATAAATCCTAATATAATTACTACAAGACACATACTTGTGTGTCTTTAACATACAAGTATGTGTGTTAAATGCCAGATTTAAAGAGGGAATTCTGAAAGCAGCAAGAGAAAACTGATTTGTCACATACAAGGGATCCTCAATAAGATTAAGTTCTGCTTTCTCATCAGAAACCATGGAGGCCAGAAGGCAGTAGTATGATATATTTAAGGTACTGAAAGAGAAAAACTGCCAGCCAAAACTTCTTTATAAAGCAAAACTGTCCTTCAAAAATGAGTGAGTTTAAAATATTCACAGATAAACAGAAACTGAGAGAGTTCATCAACAAGAGACCTGCCCTACAAGAATTACTAAAGGGAGTTCTGCAGATTGAAAGGAAAAGACAAGACAGAGTGGCTTGGAGTAGTGTGAAGAAATTTAGTACATCAGTAAGGATAAATGAAAAACCCAATAGTTCCGTATCCTCAATATAGAAGCCAACACTTTAATTCCTATGAGTCAGAATACAATTGAACAAGAGAAAGGCATAGTTCCTAATAATGGGCATGCAAAATATAAAGTGGTAAAGTGAGACAAAAAATGACATAAAGAGGGGGGAAAGAAGAATATGGGGGCAGAGAACATGAAGGCTATTGAAGCTAAGTTTGTATCTTTTCAAATTAGTAAGTGTGATGGTTAGGCTAATGTGTCAACTCGGCTAGGTAATTGTGTCCAGGTGTTTGGTCCAGCAAGCACTGGGCTAATTGTAATACAAGAGCATTTATGGACTTTGATCACCAGTGAGTTTACTGCATGGATGGCTGATTATATCTGCATCAATCAGGGAGATTGCATCAGCAATGGATGATGCTTTTATCCATTCAGTTGAATGCCTTAAAAGGGGAAGTGATTTCAACATTCAGAGAGAATTTCCCAGGTCATCTTTGGACAGCCAACTTCTCCCAGAACCTCATCAAGGACCTTTTGTTGGACTTTCATCGGAGCCCCTGGTTTGCAGCCTACCTGTGGAACCTGGACTTGTGCATCCCCACGGTCACATGAGAGACTCATAAAATCTCATATTATTGACAGATATCTCCTGTTGATTCTGTTTTCTGAGAGAAACCTGACTAATACAGTAGGTTATGGGTATAGGTGGTGTAATATAAAAGCCAGGGTAACTACAAAGAAAGTATTCTTTTAAAAGATTTATTTATTTATCCTCCCCGCCCTCCCCCCCCGGTTGTTTTTGCGCTCACTGTCTGCTCTCTGTGTCCATTTGTTATTTGTTCTTCGGTGTCTGCTTGTCTTCTCTTTAGGCAGCACCAGGAACCGATCCTGGGACCTTCCGGAAAGGGGGTGAGGCACTCAATCTCTTGCGCCACCTCAGCTCCCTGGTTGGCTGTGTCTCTTATTGTCTCTCCTCTGTGTCTCTTTTTGTTGTGTCATCTTGCTCTGCCAGCTTTCCACTCGAGCCAGCCCTCCTGCATGAGCCAGCACTCAGTTTGGGCCAGCTCTCCACCTGGGCCAGCTCACCACACAATCCAGCTTGCCTTCACAAAGAGACCCCAGGAATCAAACCCTGGACCTCCTATATGGTAGATGGGAGCCCAAACACTTGAGCTACATCTGCTTCCCGAAAGTATTTTTAAAAATATATAGAGAAACATAAATGAGGAAGGGATCAGGCAGATACATCACAAAAGATCAACTATGCAGAAAAAGAGGTAGCAAAGAAAGGAAAAGAGAGACAAAAAGAAGATATGGCATATAAAAACCAAAGTACAAAATGGCTGAAGTAAGTACTTTATAATAACACTGAATGTTAATGGTCTAAACTCCCTGATCAAAAGACAGGGTGGCAGAATGTATTAAAAAACATGATCCAACTATATGTTGTTTACACGAGACTTACCTTAAACCCAAAGACAAAAATAGTTTGAAAGTGAAAGGTTGGGAAAAAAATATTCCATGCAAATAGTAACCAAAAATGAGCTGGACTAGCTATATTAACATCAGACAAAATAGACTTTAAATCAAAAGCTGTTATAAGAAATGAAGGACACGATATATTAATAAAAGGGGCAATCCACCAAAAGGAAATAACAGTCATAAATACTTATGCATCTAACCACAGTGCCCTAAAATGCGTAAGGCAAGCATTGGCAACTGAAGGGAGAAACAGACATCTCTACAATAAGTTGGAAACTTCAATATATCACTATCATCAACAGATAGAACATCTAGACAGAAGATCAATAAGGAAACAGAGAACTTTAATAATGTGATAAATGAACTAGACCTAACAGACATATAGAGAAAATTGTACCCCCAAAAGAGCAGGATATACATTCTTCTCAAGTGCACATGGATCATTCTTCAGGACAGACCGTATGTTAG
>JAQZBX010059937.1:0-17424 GCA_029593785.1 Cabassous unicinctus
AAAAGGTTTTGCTAATGGTATGAACAAGAGTGCTAAGAGGGTAGAGCTAGGTGTGTGCCAAAACCAGTTTCTAGTTGGCAGGGAAAAAGAAGTGATATTTAATCTGAATCTTAAAGTATTTGGAGGACTAGGCTCAGGCCAGGATGGTGGGAAGAATACTTGAGGCTAAGAACACTGCAAAAGAAGTCACAACACTGAATTGTCACAAATTTCTGGTGATTGAACAGTGGCAGGATAGACAGGTATGATAGTGCTTAGCAAAGAGTGGTGGGAAATGGGGTGGGTTTTGAAGCATCTTGAAAGCTGGTCTAAGATTAGAAACCTTATCCAATAGGTAATTGTGGTTCATGGAAGCTTCTTAAGGAGGGGAGTCACATGAATAATCTTTGGCTTAAAACAATCCAATTATTCTGTTTAGGGTAATGATCCATAAAGAC
The DNA here is from genome assembly GCA_029593785.1 of Cabassous unicinctus. Lineage (NCBI taxonomy): Eukaryota > Metazoa > Chordata > Mammalia > Cingulata > Chlamyphoridae > Cabassous > Cabassous unicinctus. The sequence goes on from JAQZBX010059937.1 coordinate 438, forward strand.
TGACCCCAGAGCAGTAGCTTCAGCATCACCTGGGGACTAGTCTGCTATGCACATTCCCGGGCCCCATTCCAGACTTACTAAATCAGAAAGACAGCCATGTGTTTTTCATAAGCCCTCCAGGTGATTGTGATGTACACTCAAGAACCAGTGAGAGGGGGCGGATGTGGCTCAAATGGTTGGGCGTCCGTCTGCCATATGGAGGGACCTGGGTTCGATCCCCGGGTCCTCCCGGTAAAATAAAAAAACATATATACAGAAGGCACATGGGCTGCCAGGCTCTGTGAGCAAGATGATGACGTAACAGGAGAGAGACGCAGGGGAGAGACAAGACGAGATGCTCCGAAAACCAGGAGCTGAGGTGGCGCTGGTGTCAGAACACCTCTCTCCTACATCGGAAGTCTCCAGGATCGAATCCTGGTGAAGACTGGAGGAGGAGGATGAGAAGAGATGAAACAGACACAGAGAATTGCCCAGCAAATGGACACAAAACAGCAAAAATGGGGAAGGAGGGGTTTAAAATGGATAAAGTAAATAAATAAATCTTTATAAAAAAAGAACCAGTGAGAGTGAAGAGAAGGGGAAAGTGCCTTTCTCCTCTGAGTCACCTGATGAAACTTTAATTTATCACCTTCAGATGTTTTAGGCCAAAGCTAATTCAGCCAGCAGAATGTTAACAGGTTGCCTACCCCATAAAGAGAGAAAATAGAATTTATTCCTTCATGTGAGGAACATATTAAAGTACTGTTGTTGTTTTTTTTCCTTCTTTGCTGAATTCCATACAAACGGCATAAAACAAAACCCAATCTCAACTCTTTTCAAGAGAAATAAAGTAAAGCAAAGTGGCATAGGTTAAAATTAGGGAGCAGGCTCCTCCCACCCCTTAGATTCTTCCGATTTCCAAATGGCAAAAAGCTCTCATTATTTCATCCCCTGCTATGGAAGACCACGGGCGGCTTCTGGCTAGCGTCTGTTCGTGTGCATGCCACACTCAGAGGGATACCAGCTTTACTTTGGATTTCTTCAGGGATGGTTTTCAAAGCTCCTTATCAAAGTGTTCTTGATTCAATACCTGTGGGATGTTGGCAAGAAGTAGGGTGGTACTTACAGGAATATTGGGGCCTCGGGAAGGGAGGCAGGCAGGCAAGGTGACCAGAAAACACTTCTTTGAGTCCTGCCAAACCCTGAAAATGCTAATTAGTGCTCACTGCCACCATGTTAGGCCAAGGGGCCTGGATATCAGCCTATGCTGCTGCAGAGGTAGGTCTGAGGAAGAGAGAGCTTCTATTTTCCCAGTAAGATTCAAGATTCAACCAACTATGGTCTGAGTAAAAACAAAAACAAGTGAAAAAACCACCAGTATCCATAAGCACAGATTATGGAACATTTTGCGTCATAGATGCATTCTAAAGGAATCAGATACCCCTAGAGCTTTGAGGGAGCTCTGTAGGCCATTAAGAATTGTCCTTCCTTTCTTCCTTGACGGTCTTCCTGTGGCCTCTTGGACACAGTAATAGGATGCACATTACCGTGTGGCCATGTGGAAGAGTGTAAAGCATCAGAGGGTGAATGCGCCAGGTAAGACCACAAGGCCAAGCAAGGGGTTAGGCCGTCAAAGCAGGGTTGCAAAGGAGTTATCTACCAGGTTTTTCATTGTTGTTGTTGCTATTTTGTTTGTTTTTGAGGTACCGGGGGCCGGGGATTGAACCCGGGACCTTGTATGTGGAAAGCTGGTGCTCAACCACTGAGCTACATCAGCTTCCCTGAGTTGGGTTTTTTGTTTGTTTTGTTTGTTGTTGGGTTTTTAAAAAAATTTTTTCAGGAGGCACTGGGAGCTGAACCTCGGACCTCCCATGTGGGAGGTGGACGCTCATCTACTGGAGCCACATCCGCTCCTCTACCACTTCTGAGACTCTTAGCAGACCCCAAATCACCTTATAAATGGGATCAGAGATTTTAAGAATGATGTTGAAATTGTAGAGAGTCTTTCTCTGGAGAGTTGTGGATATGCTGTGAGTCTCACATCTCCCTCAGTAAAATAATATAAAACAGTGAATGCCACTGTGAGAGGGACTCTGCAGAGTAAACTGTCATGGATCCACATGGGGGTTCTTGACGTCAGCGCTCTCTCTTGGCTTTGGAAACAGGTAATGCTTTGTTGTGGGGAGTCATCCTGTGCCTTGTAGGGTATTTAGCAGCATCCCTGGCCTCTACTCAGTGGATGCCAATAACACCCACCCCCAAGCTGTGGCAACCCAAAATGCCTCTGGACATTTGCCCCTGAGGGGCAAAATCATCCCTGGTTAGGAAACATTGACCAAGACTCTATTATTTGTGAGAATTATGCATGTGTGTATGCTCTGTGTGTGTGTGCTTGATACAATAGCCCTGCTGAATGACCAGGAAAATGGTCATATTCTGACTTCACATAACTGAGGGACCTGAAACAAATCTAATTGTTGGGATGGAGTGTAAAAGATCACTTTGATTTGTCTTCTGAGGTGTCTCCCTTGGCCTCAAAGTGCCTTCCGCCATTGTGTTATTTCACACTCATTCAGAACCACACTGCAATGGGGTCTTTCTGACTAAAAACTAGACTTGTGGGAGTGGAGGAGGGAAGGAGACAGACCTTAGGGCCAGGCTATTTCTGGTGGCAGGGAATGGTTTTCCTTTCAAGTGAGGGCTGAGATTTGCATTACAGAGGTGTTAGAAAGGAGACATTCTGTGAGGACAAAGATGAAGGTTAGGCATCCCCATTAAAGGACCAAGTACACGGAATTATACCCTGGGGAAGGATTTAATTTTAGTTGTTGCTGAGTTACTTCTCCTTGGATTATGGAAACTGTCAAACTCAACATCAATTGATTTTTCTCTGTCTTTAATTGTCCATTTAATTGTCCACCAGCCTCTTAGGTCTAGTGCCTGTGGGGGGTGCTGTGGGTAATTAAGGAAATGAGCAGGAAAGGGTGTTTTAGTTTCCTAGGCTGCTTAAAGCAAAATATCATGAAATGGCTTGGCTTAAACAATGGGGATTTGTTCACTTAGAGTTTTGAGGCCGAGTAGATGTCCAAATCAAGGCAGCACCGAGGTGACGCTTTCTTCCCGAAGACCAGCTGCCGGCAATCCGTGGCTCCTCTGTCTCGTGACGTGGCACATGGCAGTGTCTGGTGGTCTCTCCCTTCTCCTCCAGGTGTCACTGATTTCAACTTCTCGCTTCTGTGGCTTTCCCTGCTTCTCTCTGTATTCATCTTATTTATAAAGGACTCTAGGAATAGGATTAAGACCTACCCTGAATGAGGTGGGTCATACCTTAACTGAAGTAACCTCATCAAAAGGTTACAATGGATCCACAGGAACGGATTAAGTTTAAGAACATGTTTTTCTGAGGTACATACAAGCAGCTTCAAACCCCCACAAAAGGTGTGCTGGTTAATGAAGCCATAATTTCTTGCCTTCATACCCTACCTTCCTTGTGCTACTCTGTGATGCTGGGGTTGGGTCTCGGCAGACCACGTTTCTGCTTTGTCAGCTGGCTCCTTGTTAGGCTCAGACCGTAGGGGGTCAGAGGGGAAGAGTGCAAGGTTGGTTGGGGGAGGAGGGCGTGCCCTTCCCCTTGGCTTCCTTTCCTACTAGTGTCACTCTAGTTCTTCACCCTGTCATGGATGCTTGGTTTAAGTAGCAGCAGCTGGTTCCGGTTTGCAATTTCTTTCCTTCCTCACCAAACCAGCCTTATGATGACCCATCCCTACCCTGCCAGGGATATCAGTAGCATCACCACCTTGGATATCTGTGTTTTTATTCCATCATGGCCCTCCCAAGCTGCTGAGGCCTGAGTTCCAGCTCTGCCAGTTCCAAGCTTCTAAAAGCCCAATTCCTTCTAGTCTTAGGAGTGGTAGCTGATTCCTGTAGCTAATTTGTCTATGTAACCTTGGCTTCCTCTTTTGGACTTTTCACCCTCTAACACTTACTTCACCAACTCCTTAATTAAATTCTCTTTGTTAAAGTATCTGGTGTGGCTTCTGTTTTGCTGGCTGGATCGTCAATTAAACAAGGAAAATGGGGGCTTGACTACATCATCTCTCTGCTGGAAACAGCCTAGTGGCATCTGCTCTGCATTGAGGCATTTGGTGGCTGAGAGAGTCTCCAGCCTACCAATAGTGGAGCCGAAAGAGGACTAGAGAGAGGCTGACGAGGGCAGGAGGGGAAACAACTGCCAAAGGGACAAGCTGGGGGCACCCCTGAGAAAAGCCCTCTGTTACCCCAAAACCATGGCCACTATGGGTTAGCTTCTATTTTCCACATAAGGAAATAGATTCTAATCAGGTAGAGAAGGAAATGTCAGAATTGGACATGCATAATAAGGATATTATTTTGTGAAACTTTTATTGTGTTTTTTTTGTCTACATGCATGCCCATGTATTCTGGCATCTAATTTAAAATGCCTTTCTCACCATGGGCTTGAAAAGATAAGAGAATGCTAGTGGGGAGGGGAGGGTGACACTTAATGTTCTTGGGAAATCATGAGACATCTGTGCTTTTTAATACCAAGAAAACTGACCGGGGCTAATGAAATCACCAGGCTCCCCCAAATCTGAGAAATGGAGTCAGGAAGGCATGAAGACCAATGGCCAGGTCACTGTCCACCAGTTCCCACAAGAGCTGCTCGAATGGCCCTGGTTTACTGTTTGTCGTGTGAGGCCTAAAATGAAGGTCCAGTATTAGGGGCTGCCTTGACATCTGGGGAAACCAGGAGGGACTCAGATGTCCTAACCACAAAGATCCCCTCTCCACTCTGAAAGATAAGGTCCCCAGTCAATGACTCTCCTTATCAAAAGGACCAGGAGCAGTTTCTGCTCATCCCTGAGTAGCAGGGTTTCTCTTCCCTGCCAGCCTGGGGAACTATTCAAACAAGCCAGTCACATCCTCCTGTGGGAACCAGGGGGACCCTACCCTCTTGTTACCACAAAGCTTGCCTACCACAGCCCCTGGCTGTTCACTCTTTTCCCGAGTGCAATAATCTCTGCAGGGTAGTCCTGCAGAGTGAGTAATGTTCTCCCTGGGTCGTGAGTATATGCAATTCGTAAACTGTGGTTGATTTCATCTCTCCAGTGTTGAGTGTTGAATTCTCAGCCATCTCATACTGTTTAGGGACAGGGATCCCTCCTTCACCAGCAGAGTGAATAGAAGGCAATAAAAAAGCTGCTCTCTTCCCATTCTGGCTCTATATTTGAGCCATCATGAGCTCATCCCTCCTCTGCTTACTACAACAAGTGCTGGGTCAGAATCTGTCACCTTGAATGAAGAACAATTATATCAACTTTCCACTTAAGATCATGTCATGTGAAATGTTTTGGGGCTCTGTGCTAAGTATTACAGGTGTTTACCCAATCCAATGTTATCCCTGGACTTTTGGAATTAATTCTTTTTTTCTGAAACTATCTCTATCTCTGCTAAGCACACACACACACACCACTTTTCTTACAGTGCTAGGTGATGGTGCCTCAGCTTAGAATCCTGCTGCCCCCTCAGAGATACCGGCTCTAGCCAGGCAGCACCTCCTCACCTTAGAAGTGGAGTCTTGTCTAAAATAACTGCTCACAGACTGGTCACGTTGGACAGGAGACTAAAAGGGAAATCTCAGTCCCGATTAGGAATAAAAGGGCCTAGACCACACTAAAAATTGAGAGTGAGATATTCTTCTGGAACTTATATTAGAAGGCTGTTACTGGGAGCAGATGTGGCTCAAGCAGTTGGGCACCTCCCTTCCACACAGGAGGTCCTAGGTTCGGTTCCCGGTGCCTCCTAAAGAAGACGAGCAAGACAGCAAGCTGATGCGATGGGCTGGCACCGCAAGCTGACACAACATGATGATGCAATGAGGAGACAAAACGAGGAGACACAACAAGCAGGAAACTGATGTGGCTCAAGCGATTAGGCACCTCCCTCCCACATGGGAGATCCCAGGTTCTGTTCCTGGTGCCTCCTAAAAAAGAGAAGATGAGCAGAAAGCGAGCTCAAACAATGGGGTGGGGGTAGAAATAAATAAATTAATTAAAATATATATATATATATATATATATTACTAGTGCAAAAAAGACAAGCAGCAAATTTATCAATCTCTCAGGAGCCATGTTTCTGCTATTGTGTAATTTTGCACCCACCTCCTTCTCCAGGCCCCCTAACCTAACTTAACAGCGTCTGGCTCTGTGAATATACTGGAAATTCCTGAGAGTGCTTTGGCAAATCCTTGACATTCAATCATGCATACTTCATTTTGGGACTGAGCTACATTGCTGAAATTTTAGGAGCTCTTTTGTGCTATGGGTAAGAAAGGAAACACCTTAAGTGCAATTCACGAAGGGCGCAGAGGATTCCATTCACAGAGGGAAAGATATATTCTGGCTGTGAATTCACTTTCTCCTTACAGAATCTACAAGTCTTCAGTGACTCTCAAAATTCCAATTCTGTGCTGAAACTTGGATGGGATGCACAGAGATTACCTGACTCAACTTTCCAGGCAAGAAAAATAAGAACCAAGGAATCTAAATGACTTATCTGAGCTCATTTAACTAGTTATCAACAAAGCTATTGGACATAGCATTGATTTCCAATAGTAATTTGTCTTGAGAACATCAAATAAAATCCATTGTTAAGCATCAAACTGTATGGCAGGGGACTGCAATTTCACGAGAATTTACTTGGCGTTGAACATTTAATTTAAAAGTTTGCATCAATAGAAAGCCCCTAATGGAATATCTAGCTCAGGCTTCAGGTGGCTTCCCTCACTCCCACCCCCAATCCACCCTACTGATGTTAAGGGTCATTGTTACGGAGACAGGTGGAGACAGCATCATTTCCTTGCCCAGGTGGGTGTATGTGCAATTGGATTTGTACCAAAAATGGGATTTTCACGAGGTGGAGATGAAATTGTAGACCTTCAAGCCCATAAAACATTTGGAGAAATGGCATGATCTCAGTTTCTATGTTGAGCTTTAACACTCAGAATTTCATATGCATCCCATGTTGATATATGATCCAGTTGGAGAAAGGAGACACTATACTTGTGATTCCCTAGAAAAGTTATTCTCAAACATTAGTATCACCTGGGGACCTTGTTAAAGTGCAGATTCTGTTTAGGTAAGTCTGGGCTGGGGCCTCAGACTCTCCATTGGTAACAAGTTCCAGGTGACGTTTCATAGACCACATTTTGAGTAGCAAGGTTCTATTAGATTTGTGCATGAAGATGAATGGTGAAAAGATTATAGGTTCTTAAACAAAACCACGGGCAACTAGGCCTTGTTTCTATCACTTACTAGGTAAATAAGCTTAAGAAAATCCTTGAACCACTTCGAGCATTCGTTTCCTCATGGGTAAAATGAGATAATAATAATAATACTTATTCCCAACAAATGAGAAATACATGGCAGCAAGTGGTTTCGAAAGCCAAGCCATATAAATAATTGCTAGTTATGGATACTATTCTGCTTTCTCCCCAGTCTGAACTTTTAAGGGAAAATGCTTTATGGCTCAAGCTCAGAACAGTTCCTCAATAAAAGTTAGAATGTGAATTTTCCCTATCTGCACTGTACAGTAAAATTTCCAATAGTTTGGTGGAGAGAAATTATCCTATGGTAGGTGACTAATGTGCCAACAACGCAAAAGCACATTTAACCGTCATGCATTGTACTTGGTCTTGTTGAGATTTAATTCAATCAGTGACATTCATAGGCGGCACTATAAAAACCGAGGCTGACAGTTATGGCTGTGCAAACTATTTGCTTTATTATAGACTCAGGACTTTGGAGGGCTTTCCAGGCAGCAGTGGGTCTTGAAGAGATGCCACTGCAGGCTGTGCAAACACACAGTGTACTCAGGAGGACTTCTGTTTGGTTAATGGAAATCTCACAGCTGAGCAAACCAAAGGGCTCCGTGTCTTAGGTCTTCTTTTGCTTCCATGGCAAACCAAGCCAGGAAGTAAATTCTTCTGGGATAACCCACAAAACGCCTCTCTTAGGTAAACAGCAGATTTGTAAAAAGCTGTCTGTCCCTTTCTTCCCTATTCACATCACAGATGCTTTCCTGGAGCATTTTCAGTTGCCAGTGAATGCTGAAGGAATAGATTTGGCTTTCACATCATGGCCTCCTTCCTTCCACCACCCCACGCAAAAACAAGGATAGCATAATAAATAAAGATAATAAGAACACTCCAATTTAAAGTCTGTTCTACTCTGATGGAGTGGGCATGATTTCACAATAAGAGCTTTCAAAATATCCATGTAACTAATGGAGATGGGGCCATACTTTATTCTCAATGCTTAGTTAATTTTTTCACTCATAGGGTATTACCTCACTGTTTATTTTAGAGAACTAGATTAGGACTGAGAGTAAGAATAATATTCTATTGAATTAATAAAGAAGAGATTACCTGCAGTGAGTACAAGTATTTCTTCTAATAACTCATTGGTGAAGACGGGGGCCCTGACACCAGGCTTTGTTCAAATCCCAGCACCACCTCTTTCTAGCTGTGTGACGTTGGCGATTTACTTAACTTCTTAGCCCTCAGACTCTGTTGATAGAGGTATCAGTTAACACTCACGAGGTTGTGTGTGTATGTTTCAGTAGTTATGATCCACATTTTTAAAAATATATATATATTTATAAGCTCTTCCCCTTCGCCGATGCCCTAATCTTTCTGTCTCCTCAAATTTGCTATTTCTAGTCATCTCTTATAAGTGATATCATACAATATTTGTACTTATGTGCCTTGCTTATTTCACTGAGCATAATGTTTTCAAGGTTCTTCCATACTGAAACATATGCCCTAACTTCATTCTTTCTTTTGACCAAATAATATTCCATTGTGTGTTTATGCCACATTTTGTTCATCCATTCATTTGTTGACGGATACTTCCGGTGCTTCCAGAATTTGGCTATTGTGAATAATGCTGCTATAAACAGTTATGTACAAGTATCCATCTGTGACCCCATTTTTTATCTCTTTGGGTGTATACCTCGAAGTGAGATTGCCAGATCATATGGTGATTGCATATTGTTTTCTACAGTGACTGCACCATTTTACATTCACACCAACAATGCATTAGAGGTCCAGTTTCTTTGATGAGCTTATTGAGAGGTTTAAATGAGATATTGAATGCGTGTTTAACATAATTTACAATAACAACATTTACATAGTAAATGCTAAAAATATACTAATTATTCTTACCGTTAACTCCATTCTAACTTGCTGACAATCACCTACAGCGAGGTAACGCACATTTTCTGGGCCCAGGAGTTTATGGGATGCAATTTCTAAGGTCTTGTAGATATATGAAGTGCAGTTGCTGTATTAATGATAGGAGCTGCCATTAATTATGCAAGACGGAGGTAAGTGTTTTGCTTGTGTGAATTCTCAGGGCAACCCTAAGAAGTATTATCTTCACATACATTTGAAAAACTAAGGTTTAGAGACACATCTGAGAAATTGTAGAATCCAGATTTGATCTCTAGGATGTCTAATTCCAAGGTCTGTGCTGGGAAACATGATACCCACAATCTGACATGCTAATCAGCATACCTGCTAAAGCCCCTGTGACTCACACCCAACAGCTGTCCACTGCTGGAGGATTTGGAACTTTCTTGGGGAGGAACAATTTTCTTACAGAAAACATTAGAATTTGAGGAGGTTGCAACACCTGCATTTATGCAAACAATTCATCTTTCCAAAAGTGAGGCCTCTGATTCCCTCTCAGATATGCTTTGACTTGTAGGGAGAAAAATCCACATTCAGGTTTCACTTTTACAGGCAAGACATCTCTGTCATCCTCAAGCATTTATTATGAGTCTTACCTCCATGTATCAGGACCAGTATCCAAGGCGTGATCCCAGATGGCTACCCACAGCCACCAAGAGCAGAAGACTTCTACCTGCTCATCAATGCTCAAGTCCCTCCAAGGCAGTGCAAAAACTATTCAATTATTGTAGATTATGTAAAACACAAATACCTCTGGGAAAAAAATCAAAATAACAAGTCAACAAGGCAGCATTTGTGAAATGAAAAGAATAGTGGCTTTTGAGTCCAACAGACCTGAGTTTGAATCTCAGTAAGCATGGGTGAGTTTCTTTCAACTTCCCTAAGACTCTTTAAAATAAGTCTACTAATAATTAGCTCATGAACCATTGCAAAGATTGAATGAGATCACAGTTCTACACACTTAACTCAGCACGTGGACAATAGGAAATGCAGTAATAATGGCTGTTGTTATTGTAAGTAACTTTCAAAAAGTAATTTGGAGTGGACATAAGGATCCTGGATTCCTGTGTGATAAATGGGATCCTCTGGGGGTGGGGGAGATAGGGAGTAGAAAGCAGGATAACAACAGGGAGAGGCAGCCTTCTGAAAATAATTCACCTTCTTCCCAGGGCCACCTTCATGCTGTTTATGATCCTCAACTTCGGGGGTTTTCTCCCAGTGAATGGACCTGATCCCTCTTAAGCAGCTTCTCTATATATCAGCCTGTTGGAAGAGTGGAAAGTTCACTTTGCTCGGCTTCTGAAATGACACTTTTCAGAAGTCTAAGAAGTAAGAAAACCTTTAGTAAACCTAGATGATTTTTAAAAGAAAATGGACTGAGTGGGCCTTAGGAAAGGTGGTAGGAGCGATTGAGGATTTCTTTCAGCTTGAAGGAGCGACTGTGCTCTTCTTCCGTGTAGCCCATGGCACAAAGTAGGTACTTGGTGAAGATTCATTAAAGGAATGATTACACTGGTGGGTAGCTCAAGGTTCTACTCAATGACCAATGATGTGGTGTGGTCAATTTGGTATGGTCCGAGGCTTGCTGTAAAGATCTTTTCCCCCCGCCCCCTGATGTACACACAGGCAAATTCCCCTCATCTCAACTTTCTTCAATAGAAAAGTCTTTTTAAATTTTGTTTGAAATGCAAGTAGTCCTTGAAGAACAACATTTTAGGTCATTCTGGATTATTGTTTTGGTTATTTTCTTGGAAGAGTCTGCTAATGGCAGGTGAGACCCAGAAAACAAACAAACAAACAAAATACCAAAACAAAACAAAACAAAACCCCTCCTGATTGGAAGGTAGGGAGCTACTAAGTTAGAGAACATGTAGCTCTACTCCTGAATGTGTGCAGTGGTAGCTGCTAAGAGGGGCAAGAGAAAAGGACAGAAGGAATCTTCAGGCATTGGGCAAAGGAAGATACTAAGACTGTGCTTCTCAAACTTGAGTTGCGTAAGAATCACATGGAAGGCTTGTTAAAACCCAGATCTATAGATACTACCCTCAGTGATTCAGATGCCAGAGGTCTGGATGGGGAGCAAGAATTTGTATGCTGACACTATTTGTCTAGGACCACTCTTTGATCAGCACCGATAAAAGATGTTAATGGGGCCATGTCCGGGGAAGAGGAGGGATTGCACACATTAAGGGTTGTATCTAGAGCTAGCTTTTCATAGAGTATGGGGACAGATTTTAAAACCCTACAGCATTTAGTTCAGGAACTATTCCTTGCAGACTTTGCAGATGGCATTTTCTGCATGGAATGCTCTCAGGTCTTTAATCATCTGCTGAAACCAATCACCTTGTAAAGGTCTCTTCCACCATCTCCTCTTCTGTAAAGTGTTTTCTGACCAGCCAAAGTCAAGACTCTGCCACTTCTTAGCCTATTCCCAAAGAACTTTAACTGGACCTTCATCAGCACATTTCAAACTGCCTGGCAGTCCCTTATTTGCATCTATCTTGTCCCCAGCCATGGATCAGAAAAGAGTAGAGCGCATGTCATATTTATCTTTGAGTCGCAGTGTAGTGTGGTTTATTTGGTTGACATGTAGTACATGTTTGTAGAATTAGTAAAAGCAAATTAATGACTAACTTGGATTTTCTGTAAATAACTAACCATTTCTCTGCTCCACATAGCTGCAAAATCCTTCAGAGAGTCACCTGTACTTGTGTGCCCACTTTCTTCCCATTCTCTACAAAACCTACCCTGGTTAGACATTCATGGCCACCTCTCCAGCAAATCAGCTCTTGAAAGATGAGCAATGGTTTCCACATTGTTCCATCTAATGGACCTTTATGAGTTCTCAACTTAACCTACCAACAGCATTTGAAACCTTTGAGTCAATTGGCTTCTAATTGTATCGTTACTTGAATCACCTACTTTCCCTCTGGCTGCTTATTCTTAGCTTGTTTTTTGTTGTTGATGTTTGTTTGTTTTTTACCTTTTTCTTAACCTAATATTTTTCCTTTTTCTCTTTTCTTAGAGAAGTTGTGGGTTTATAGAACAATCATGCATAAAATGCAGGATTCCCATACACCACCCCACCACCTACACCTTACGTTGGTGTGGAATATTGGTTACAATTGGTGATAGCACATTTTTATAACTGTACTATTAATTAAAGTCCGTGGTTTAATGTACGGTTGACTATTTTTGTAGTGTAGTTACAAGGACTTTAAAAAAAAAACTTATTCTGTTACCACATACACAATCCTTGCAGTGGCCTGCCACTCTGACCCAGCATTTGCCGGCTTACTCAGCCTGCTCTGGCAGCCCCATCCTGCTTGCTGTTTTTCCCACCAAGGGCATGCTCGCCTTGGAGCTTGTACTAACTGCCTGCCTCTCCTGTCTGGAATGTTCTTTCTTTGGACATTCTCTCTTCCTTTAGGCTTCTGCTCAAATATCACCTGGTCACAGAGGCCCTGATCACTCTGTCTAATATAACACTCCCCCATTCACTTCTATCCCTGTACACTGCTTTACTCCTCTTCATAGTACCTGATGTACTGCATATTTGTTTGTGCATTTGTTTGTCCCTTTGTGTTCTCTCTACCCACCAGAATAAAACTCCCCAAGGGCAGGGACTTTGCCCAGGTTGTTCATTACTGTGCTAGTATATGAATGAGCACACGGATAAGTGAAAGAAAGCTAATGGCAGGAATTAGCTAGAGACCCAAGAACCTATTTCCTCTTCTGGGGATTATAGTTAGTTTGACATTCCCAGCCCCCTTGAGACCAGGTGGTAGCCATGATTCGTTCTCACCAATGGGAGGGGTATATTGTACTGTTTAATGCCATTGTGACCACATTTTGAAAATGAGAGAGCCACAAAATGAAAGAGTCTGGGTCCCTGAACTAACATGTGGAAGAGGCTTCTGATCGCCACTGGATTTGTTGTAAGCAAGAAAAATCCCTCATGTGTATTAAGTCCTGAAAAATTGTGGACCACTCATTAGAGAAGTCTTCCCTAACCTTGTAAAATCCTATTAAAGCTAGAAAGTATTTAGATAAAAACTAAGCTAATATTCTCAGAAAGATTAGGTGTGATTTCTCTAAGGTAGGGTTGGCCAGAAAAAATGCAGAACACCCCGTTAAAATTTACTTTTGGTGAATAATTTTTAGTATAACATTGCATGGAACATATTTATACTAAAAGAAATTCATTGCTTAACTAAAATGAAAATTTAACGGGGTGTCCTATATTTTCACTTACTAAATCTGGCACCCTTAGTCTAAGGGGACTTTGTAACAGAGCCAAGAATTGAACTTAATCTTAATTCCCAATCCAACTTTTTTTCAATTAGTCCACACAGAAAATCTCTAGTTCAGTCACATCAGAAGGCAAACCCTCTTAAATTTATATTTTCTATCTTCCATTTACAAATATACCTAACAACATTCAGAACCTTGAGAAACCACTCTTCTAGCTCTTTCTCCCTGGAGAGAATTGTGGTTTGAATATAGGATACGGCCCAAGGCTATGTCTAATCTAATTCTATGTGCCATACAGCATTCGACTTTAGTATCAATATCCAACAACTTTTCATTACCAGTCGAAGTAATTATAACTAAATATTCCCATTGACATTATGATAGGGTCAGTTTAAACATTAGTTTTGACATTTAAAAGTGCTATTAAAAATCATTTGTTCTTGATGCTCATTTCCCCCCAGAAATCATAAGTCTCAATGGAGTCTGTGTAATCATCTCCATGGCAACTATTCCCACCTTCATCATAGAATGAGGACTGTGAAATTCCTGAGAAAAGATACAGTATTTAAGTAAGCCTTGCTTTCAAACCAATAAAAAAACATTCGAAGCAAATATTCAGAAAGTGGAGAAAAATATAAAAATGTAAATCTGAGGCTGAATGGCTTTCAAAATATTGTTTTTATGAGGCTATCATGAGAAGAACAAATGTATTGTTTTATGAAACTCAAGGATTCTAAGCTTTTTTACGGCATTCTATGCTCAATGACAATTTTAATTAATTAAGGACAAAGCAGTGTAAAGCTTGATACTTTCAATCAGATGAGTAGAAGTTGGAAATGGCCAAATAGTTGCTGAGAAATGCATTATTTATTGCAGGACGTTTCAGACGTACATTTAAAATGTAACTGTTTTACTTTAAGTTTTAATGAATTTTGAAAGCACTGTACTTTAGACCAGAGTTTCATTTGTGCATTGTCTATGGCTACTTTTGCTCTGTAGTGACAGAGACCATATGGCCTATAAAGCTACTGTCTGGCCATTTACAGAAAGAGTTTGCCAACCCCTGTTTTCTATTACACTGAAGTATCATGGGACACTTTCTTCTTTGCAGTTACTTCATGTCATCATAGAGACCCATATTCTAAGTATATGTTAGAAGATGTGACAAAATGCCCCAAGATTGTACCCAAACTACTAAAGTTACAGAAACTAGATGACTCAATAAAGTCCTGTTTCAGACTCCTGAGTTACAGTGAGGAAGAGCTCTTTCTTGCTACACTTCTGAAAATAGAAGCAATGTTAAAGGTGCAGGACTCATCAAAGAGCAACAAATAAGAAAAACAGAACATAAAGGATTGTCATCAACCTGGCTCCTCTAGTGGGTGGTTCATGCAGTGAGAAGGCTCAATAAAAGACGCTCTGAGCCCTCCATTTAGGGGAAGGTCCACCCAGCTAGTGTCATGGAGGGTTGAAAGAATGATTGCTCTTGATCCTGCAAATAGTTGGTGGCAGGGACAGTTTCCCAATTGTTGCATTTTCTCATCACCCACATAGACGTAACCTGCTGTACCACATCCAAGAACAACCTTATTAAGATGCCATTGTCTAAGGGGTGGACAATGACTATTTAGTTTTCTTATTCTGGGTGTGAGATTATTGACTCAAACTTCTTTACAAAATCTGAAGGAAGCTATTTACTTAAGTGTAAAAGTTATCATTGAAAAAGACCGGCAGGATCTATCTGTACGTAACATAAACCACGCAGTCCTAGACCATACAATTAAACGTACACGAGGCTTCATATGAAAGCAGGACCTTTTACACAGCCCACAGACCTCATGCATGGCCATGATTACAAGTGTTCTAAGGGCAGATGAATCCCAAACCTGAGTCTCTAGCCCCGGCGTCTCTGTCTTCACAGAGCTCTCGTGTGTCAGTTGGGTCTTCTGCAAAGACACCAAGTCAGAGTTAGAAGTGCAAGAGATTCGTTAAGGGTAATGTCTGTGAACTATAAAGGAAAAAGGAAGTAGGAGTAGGCAGAGGGAAACTTCAGTCCATGATGCAGGACTGAGACCCGGTAAAGCGGAGTGGGAAGGAAGGAGGATTTGCTAGGCAGAGCCTCAGACTTCAATACGGCTCTGAGGAAGTCTCAGCCAGCCCAATAGGGGCCCCCACTGTAAGGATTGCTATAGAATAGTCCCATGTTGGGAAGAAATGAACAGGCTCCTCTTTGCTCTGTCATTGGCTGGGGCTGCTGAGGGTATTAATAGCCTAGCCTTGGCTCAAAAGCTACAGGGGATCCAGAATGCACTCCAGCTGGAGGCTGTCAACTAACAGCACTTTTGCCTGGTTCTTTCCGAAAAGCAAAATGTATGTACTCTCTGCACCCCAGAAGCATGAATCTCCAACATGTGCTGCTCATTGACTTCAAGAGCACTCGCAAGTCGAGAGCGCTACCTTGTAGGTTGGCATGCTTTCCTCCAGTGCTCCTCCCTTGAAGTAGGATGAGACAGAACTCTGGATCCCTCAGGGAGATACCACATTCCATCATGGGGCATTTGCCTAATGCTCTATTTGGTACAGAACCTCTCTTTGAGTCAGAGAGAAAGAGAAAGTGAAAACAAGGTGAAAGCAAGAGAGAGATTGTCTTGAAAGACCAACTCTTCCCTCTTCTGGTCAGTGGCACTGTTCCGTGTCTAAATGCAGCTCCGTTGATTGCTGAAATTTCTGGTAATACCACCAAAATATTAGTAGTTGTATTAAATGTATACCTTTCTTCAGTTTTGTTTTATATTTTGATGTTTGTATGTGCACACATATCTTCATTGAGAAACCTCCAACTGTATGTTTAAGCACTGTCTCATGGTAGAATTTGTGTCAATTTAAACACTTATTTTAATTAAATGAGTCTATCTGAACTTCAGAATTTCCCATTACCACTACCTTAGATAAATCACTCCATTTTTCAGTGTAGTGGATAAAAGAATCTCCACATATGATTTTCAATGAAAATATGATTAGAGTAGGTAAACAGGTGACTAACGGAGGAGTTCCATATTTATTCTCATACCATGTCTGCACAGCATCCTATCATCTAGTTAAATGTATGTATGTATGTATGTATGCATGTGTGTATATATATATAAAATAGCCAAATGACAAAGCTTTCTGAATACAATGAAAAACTTATTTAAAAATCACAAAAACTATGTCAGTGGGATGGGGGTACAGACCAGTTTGAGATGACATGGATTGATGCAGACCACAGAATCAACAAAACAAAATACAAAGAAGATAAAGACCAGAACAGAAAACAAACAAAACAAACTCACACAAAATGATATTCTCTGACATTTTCTGTTTATCAAAATATACAACCTGTCAGACCTTTAGTTTCTTCATCTGTAAAATGGGGATAATAATACCAGATTATGGTAAGGATTAAATGAAATAATGTATGTAAAATGTCTAATTATATATTTGATA
>JAQZBX010059938.1:0-17422 GCA_029593785.1 Cabassous unicinctus
GTATATGCCCGGGGCCTAGCACAATGACCTGTATGAGAAAGTACTTGATAAATGTATGCTAAATAAATGCTGAAAACTAAAAAGTGGGAGAACAGTAAGACTGGATTTTTAAAAATCCATGAGTTTGCCATTTACCTTGCTTCCTTCAATAGATGTCTTAATGAACCTCCATTTAAGCCTCACCCCTGATTTTCCAATCCCATTCTTTCCATTCCTTTGCTAAAACATCTAGACTGATGCCCTCAGCATGCAAAATCTCACAGTTGGTTGGCTACTCTAGTTTACCAGCCCATTTCAGTTCTTACCAGTTAGGCTGTATATTTACCGAGAGGTCATTTGTGTTTATTCCCAAACATAGTTTATGTTAGTTGTACTTATTGTGTTTACATAGTTTAACTATATATTACACAAACTAATGAGATATCTGCATATGAGGAAAGAACAGTCGTTTCTATTATAATTTGAATGTTTTGGAAAGATCTGATAAAGTGAACAGATTAAAAATTGCTGTCAAATTAGAGGTAGACAACTGTAAAAGACTAGGTGTATGTGGGTGGGGGTGAGGGTGGAAATGTGCTGGTCTAGAAAGATTTTATGGCACTTACTCTGTAAGTGCCAACATTCTTACATTAAAGAAATCAAATTTGGAAATTATAGAGGACGTGCTATGAGTGTAGTTTATGCAAGTAAGATGCTTCAGAACGCCAACATACGAATCCATTAATAGCTAAAACAAAAGTATGATGAAGCAATACCTGCCCTTCCTTCATGTGATGTACTTGGAAATTTGCTAAGCTATTCAACAGTTTCATTTTAAAAAAATATTGGCCATGACCCACAAAGTGATTTTGTGACTCACTGTTTGAAAAAACACTGGTTTAATCCCACTCCTTCATTTCACTGATGGGAGAACTGAGGTTGAGAGAGATTTGAGAGCTATATTAAGGCTGCACAGCCAGTGAATCAGAACTCTATATCCCGTGGCCTTTCTACTACCCTGGGCAGCCTTCCCTCAAAAATCAACTGACCCAGCACAATTTCCTTTGCAATTAGTAGAAGGTGAAACGAACCATTGGATGACAAGGACTGGAAGGAATCCTTCATTCTCTCCTGATACTCCTTGTTCCTCTGAGCATTCTCTAAAAGCAAGTTCCAGCACACACAGGTGTATGTGGTTTTATCCTCAAACAGACATACCGATCGCTTGCGCTATAGACACATATTTGGGACAGGTGAACTGCGTACCTGGGTAGAACACGTGAGCCTTCTAATTTTAGAATGACTTCAGCGACACGTGGGAAAACTCCAGACAGTAGAATGGGGAAGCAGTTTGCAGTTCTGAAAAGCTTTTGTTAGGCGAGAAGAGCAATAATAAACAGATCCCTTGCTTGCTGGCTGACCCATGTTCTACCTGTTTTCCAAACAAGTAAAGCCTTCAAAGACTTTTCTCTATAATCTGATTTGCCCTCCTCCCTCTGGGCACCCCGAGCCCAAATTCATCATCTCAACATATTTAAGTCCAGCGTCCTTGCCAAGAGCTGACCGTCAACCCAAACAGGCTGCTCTTGGTGGTATGCTCCAGGAGTATCACCATAGTGAATTCTCTGCACGCTTTCACCATCACCTCTGAAGAGTCTCCCAAACACTAGATGCCACAAGCCTTCGAATATGCACGGTTTCCAGGTGGGTATCATTACACAGAGGCTAGAGGAAGGAGCAGAAGTCCAGAGGTTTAAAGAGCCCGCCCCCTGAGTACCCAGTTCTCGTAAGGCAGACAGCAGACGGAAGCCAGACCCAAGCCAGGCACTCGCCACACCTCTTTGGTCATTACCGTGAGTCTCATTAAAATAGGAAAACCAGCCTGGGAACTGTGCAACATTTCTGAGGGTTAAGCAAGCAGCCACCCAACAACTTCTTAATCAGGGTGCATTCTGTCCCTTTTAAGGAGCATTAAAAGGTGTCTTTTGAAGCTAGGTCATAACTCCTTCCTTGGGAAGGTGTGGCAGACGTCCTAAGCTGTGGGCGCCGCCACCCTCACCCTGCCGCCAGCTAATGTTTCTCTGCATGCTTTACAAATTGACAGCCAACCAGATAAAAATGTCCTACCCCAACCCCCAGACAACTGATTTCCCTCCCATGGCAATTACTTTCTAAATCAGGCTCTAACTCTAAAGTCAGCTGAGGGTAGTTGGCATCATTAGGAGGCTCCCCTTATGGGAGCCCATTTGTTTTGTCACCTGTATGGTGGGCTCCTCAAGGGCAAGGACAGAGGAGGCGGCTTCTTTATATAGCCCTGGCAACCAGAACGTTATAACCTGTATGTAAAATGTCATCTATTTCCAAGAAAATTCACTACATGGCAGTCATACTGCCAATTGATCACTGCAGTGTTTCCTGAAAGCCCGAAGGCAGCCTTATATAATCCTTCCCAGCACAGCCCTCCAAAGTCTCTATCAGTCCATCGGATGGGTCACGTGGGCCATTCCTGATTCAAATCCAGCAGATGAGGAAAACAGGAACCAGATAAATAACTTGCCCAGGGACTTGGCAAAACTGAGACCAACTGGGCCCAATCCCAGGGTCCTGACCTCTAGCTGAAGAAGAAACCAATGAAACCTCAACAGGAAAGGCCAAGGGCAACTGTCTAGTAATAAGAGAAGGGGCATTTTTTCCCCCCAAAGCACAAGAAAGCCCCGTGGGATCAGCCTGATGGTCCACCCGCCCCCCCCCCTTGATTGGCACACACAGGCTGTGATCTTCTCTCCACTAAAATGGCAGGGCCTCTCCAAGTCTTCCTGCAGTCCCCTGCTCCAGGGCGCTCAATCAGGGGAGGTACCGAAACCTAGCATATCCATCTTTGTTTCTCACCCTGTTAACTCTTAGATAGAAGAGACCTGCATATTTACCACATCATGGATAAAGTCCTAGAGCTACCCATCCCCACACCTAAATGGCTAGTTCTGGTGCTTAGTAAATGGGTACACCAGCATCCAGAGCATAAGGCATGAGGAGGGATTCAGATGTGAGCCGGTACACAAAGGAGCACATTTTACAAAAACAGTGTTCACCTGAAAAGAAACGTAAGCGGAAAGCAAAATACAAAATCACGAAAGTAAATGCAAATTAAAACTAAGTGACACCAAATGGAGCACAGCATTATCTACCCTCCATATCAGCGGATATGGAAAAGGGACTATGATTAATTTGTTGGGATGATAATGGGACTATGGTCAGTTTTTAGAAGTCCTTATCTGTTAGATGCACATAATGAAGTGGGCTTTGCTTTAAAATACCCCAGCAAAGGGAAAGAATAAAAATGGCAGGGGCAATAGAGGAAAGAAAAATGGCAGAGTGTGGGTAATTGTTCAAGCTGGGTGATGGGTATATGGAAATTGATTTCATTATAACTTCTCTCCTGTGTATGACAATTTCTATAATAAAAACTAAAAAGTCTGACTTATTAAATTAGCCAAGAGTTACACACAGACACACACACACACACACACACACACACACTCTCCAATGCTAGTACACTGAGCGTGGCTGGTGGGGTGGTCCCCAGTTTGAGCTGTACCACCACTGAATTACAGCCATGTGGGGGGAGGACAGACTGGGGTGGGGGTGGGGTGGGGGTGGTCAAGGCCTACCAGGGCCTGAGGTGTCTCCTAGGAGGCAGGAATGTCACCCTAAAGGAAGAGCAAGTTAGGCACATGCCTGGCTCAGTCATGAAGCCCTAAATTTTGGAGGAGTAGCACAGTAATTGCCACGTGGCCTCCTAGCCCAGCCCTCTCTGGACTAGTGTCTGGGTCCAGTGGAGCAGGGCAGAGGGTAAGTGGAAATGAAGAGTTGTTTCACTAGACTCTAAGGCACTGGGTGTGTTCCATAGCTCAGCAACCCATCAAACAGCCTCACAGAGGCCAGACAGGCAGTCCACTTCCCTTCTCCACAGCTACCACACAATTCTGGGATCTCAAGACCCCCTGGACATGAGAAGTTGAGGCACTGCTCCTGCTCCTACCCATCCCACATGGGGCTGCAGAGTGGCCCTCGGCCACTTACAGGGTGATGCCCAACAGAGCAGGAGCTCAGCTGTTGTTTTCTGAACACGTATCAGAATGAAGGAGAATAAACCTCAGAGACAGGCTGATGGCAGAGACATCCTCACAGAAGGAAGATGGGACAGAGGCTGGTCACTACTGCAACAAGGACAGTCGTTTTCTGGATAAATGAAGCAGGTTTGCTCATGTCTGCCCAGGAGGGGCTGGGAAACCCTAAAGGGTCTACACAAGAGCCACACCAGGCCCCTGAGGAGGCTCAGGTAAGACATCCCGTAGGCTTTTCTTGTTTGTATGCATTGGTGGAACCTGGGAGGAGGGGGTGAAATGACCAGGAGGGCCCTTCTCTGTGGATGGCAGCGTCAGCACTTGCCATCATTGCAACCTGTTGTCTGAAAGTGACTCGGTAGAGAACCTGGTTCTTCACCTGACTGGACTTCTGGGGGGTGCGGAGTGGGGAGTTGGACAGTGGGGTGGGGTTGAAGAGGTGGGAGGAGCTGGTGGGAGGGTTCTCAAGGGGGCTGGGAAACAAGGCCTCCATCCCACCCAACTGGCCCAACCTTAGCTCTACCCATCTGGCCTAGAAAGGTGCAGAAAGGGCAAGAAAAACACAGGGAGTATCTCAACCCATGCAGATGCCTGGAGACAAGAGGTGGTAACCCCTAATTGTCCTAGTGTCCAGTTCTCTCAAATGAGGCCCTGTGTCTTTCTAGTGTGGGGTCTATCTGCAGGATGGGCTGAAGATGCTCCTGGGGCCAAGTGTATCCAAGGAAAGGGGTCAGGGCGTGGCGGTGTCACCAGGCTATCCTCCCTTCCTCCCCAGACATTCACATCTGAGTCCTTTGTGGTGTGGGAGGTGATTAAAAAGTGAGAGAACTGCTTTTTGGAGACTCTGGCAGACCCCGGACTCCAGAGGCACTGCTTTGGGCTAGACACACTCACACTCCCCTGCCCCCAGCTCCAACCAAGCATCAAGGAAGAGAGGCATTTTCTTCCGTGTCACCATGGACCACCAACGCGCATCAGTGGTAACAGCACCTAGGGAAGGCTGTGGGGCTGCAGGGGCAGTGACACCCAGTGCAAGTGGCAGCATCACCCCCAGTGTTGCTGGAGAAAGTAGTCCGGAAAAGGGACAGAGCAAAAGGGCCAGGGACACTGCGTGGATGGTTAGAGAATTTATGAGTACATAAGAAACCTGCCCTGGCCTGCCTTAAATACCTAGGGGGTTACTGGAGGGGGCCACCGCAGTAACAGATGGGGGCAGAAGTCCGTGAAACATCCCTTGTGCTAACAAGGGAAGAGTGAAACTGGTATACTCATGCACTGCGGGTATAAAAGTCAGTGCAAATCATGTGGAAAGGGAAGCGGGTGTGGCTCAGTGGATAGAGGCCCCGTTTACCATATGGGAGGCCCGGCAGCAACCTCATGGCAGGAAGCGGGTGTGGCGCAATGGATAGAGCACCCGTTTACCATATGAGAGGCCCCGGGTTCGCTTCCCGGAGCCTCCTTGTGAGGGCAGGCCGGCTCGCGGCGCCTTGGGCTGATGCGGCAAGACCTCACAGCAAGGGGGAGATAAGCAGACACAGAGAAGACACGCAGCGAATGGACACAGCAGCACAAGCAGCAAGGGGGGGATAAATAAATAAAATAAATAAATCTTAAAAAAAAAAAAAAAATCATGTGGAAAGCTATTTGGCAGTTCATACAATGGGTCATAGATATATTTATACCTGCTTCTGGAGATATATCCTAGGGAAAGAATCCAAAACAAGGAAATGCTTCTAGACATGAAGATGCAGCATCATAACTTAAAAACTGGAGGCAACATAATTACCCAGGGGGAATGTTTAAATAAATTACACATGTCCACTTGAATGGAACATCATGACATTTTTTGTTTTGTTTTGTTTTTAGGAGGGACCAGAGATTGAACCCAGGACCTCATACATGCAAAGCAAGTGCTCCACCACTGAGCTACACCTGCTCTGCCATGATGACATTTTAAAAGAATGAATTTCCAGACTTTCCAGTAGCGTGGAAAAATGCACAACCCCAAACCTCGAGCAAGAATCAGATACTTTCCTCACCATGACTAAGGACATAAAAATATTAACACTTATGGACAGAGGCTAAAGGCAATGCACAAATGTAAAGGTGATTGCCTCGCTGTAGCATTAGGAGTATGAGTGGTTTGTTCCCTGCATTTCCCAAACTTTCCAAAAATGTCACTATAGGATCTTTAAAACGAAAACAGGAAAATATTATTATAAATATCAAAGCATAAACCAGACTATAACCAAAGATCACCAGGCAACAGGGTTCAGGAATCTGGGGTCCTCTTTATGTGAGGTAGAAAAAGGCAGCCAGTTTTGAGCTCTTGGGGCCTAAGGCTCAGTTTTCTCACACACTTGCCCACTGGGGGAAGGTGAGCAGCCGATGGAGTGGGGAGCAGCCCCCCTCAGGCCTATAGTTCAGATGCTAGTGAGGGCAAGTGCCTCCACCCTGTGATGAGAGGGCCAGGGGCTCAGGGGTCAACCAGGGACTCAGGGGACAGCTGGGGGCTCAGGGGACAACCAGGGGCTCAGGGGACAACCAGGGGCTCAGGGGACAACCAGGGGCTCAGGGGAGAGCTGGAGGCTCAGGGAACAGCCGGGGGCTCAGGGGACAACAGGGAGGAAGCTTTTGAAGCTCAGTCCCCACAAACTAGCCAGGTCTGCTCGCCTTCCCGCACTCCACTTCCCACAAACTCATCAAGGTGAAGCTGGACTCACCACGCAGGGCGGAGGTGCTGTTCTCCAGGGCCTGGCACACGGCTAGCAGAATACCTGTGACAGGGAAGAAGAGGTAAAAGGTGAGTGTCTGCCCAGCCAGCGGCCTTCTCAGAGGATTCAAGTGTAGGACTTTTGAAAGTCAAAGACTTGGTGGTTTTACAAAGTAGCCAATAGACAGGACCGGCGACCTAGTTTGCAGAGCCCTTGTTCAGAAAGCAGGAAGAGTGTCATGTGAAGGGACTAAGCTAGAAAGCTTTTTCCTTTCTTCTGCGGTCTCGTTCTCTTTTCATTTGCTATTTAAAGGCGTCATGCTCCCTTGGGCACGTGGAGTCTGGGGTGAGCACATGGGACCCATGGGCTGCAGGTGTCCCCTGCAGTCAGCAGCTAGCCGGCCCATCCATGGCAGACAAGTGACACCCAGGTATGGCAACCTCCAAGCCAGGATGGGCTAGATACCTGCATCAGGGGCCGGGGAGAGGCTCACCCTTATCTAGATGCCCCCCAACTTGCCATGGAGCTGCCAGCCCAGGATCAAGGCAGTGGCCAGCATGACCTTCTGTATCCAGGACCCTACCGGGCACCGAGTACTGCCAGGATGAAAACCCACCCAGGAGAGTGAGGGGCGGCAGGAGGCAGGACCAGGTGAGCCGAGGCCCCATGCCCCAGGTGCATGCTTCATTGTCCCCTTGGGCTTCACTTACAAAGCACAAATGTGAAGATCAAACAAGGAAGAATTTCAAGTTTGTGACTGCAAAGCATTATCCCCCAAACCTGAGGCCCCGACCCTGCCAACAGATGACCTTCCAAGCCCTCAGGTTAGTAATAGAGGCATTCAGAAGCAGAGCAACAGAATTCCAATGAAGAAGGAAACTCTTAGGAGTTGAGCAATCCACATGGACTGAATAGGAATGACTTCTAAAAAGCCGAAATGCAAGAATATGCCGTGATGGCCGTGCAAAGACCCTGGGCCACCTAGGGGCTAACCAGGAGAAACAAAGTTTGTCTCCTGGGACTCCTCCGTCGCCCAGGACCCACGCAGACCACCACGGCGCAGGCTGAGGCTTCCTTTCCCCTTTGGACTCAGGGTGCAGACAAGTCCCAACTCTCAGGGGAGAAACAAATTTGGAATGGATAAAGCAATTGGGCTCACATAGGCCTTGGAAATGAGAACCATCTCAACAACTTCAGACTGCTTTTACTAGAGGGTGGGCACGGACCCCAAAGACTACTCCAGCAGAGGCCTCAACCAGACATTTGGGCTAGGGGGACAGGGAGGTGAGAGAAAATCCGTAAAGTAAAACATGATTTTCTGCGTGATTCTTCCTTGCTGCCTAATACACTACCCAGGATTCCCAATCCACATGGCTCTGCTCTTAGGGTTCCCCTGGATAAGTGTGAAAGGCTACGTTTGTAATCCGCACACCAAGAGTTAAAGCGAGGCATTGCTGCCCCAAGCCAGGAAGAGCCTTTGCGGTTGCACACTGTACACTGGGAACGGTCACGTTCTGACTCCCCTGGCACTTCCACAAGCCACTCTGGGCCAGAGTCAGCGAGGGACCTGTGATACCATCGAAGGCTGCTTTGCATACCTCTCAGGAGGGAGTGCAACCGACCTGTTCCCCGAACAAATGGATTATCTTCACTCCTCACTCCCACCCCATATCCTGACGGTCCAGGCAGATGCAGTCAGCACAGTCCTGGGCTCCGTGTCCACCTCTGCTCAAGCAAAACCAAGACAACAAAGACTGCACAGCTGCTGGCCAGGCCTACACACGCAGACAGGACTCTCCAAGGCGATGGGGGTGTGCGGATGGGCCCCCTTTTCCGGCCTGGGGCGAGTTACCTCACCCCCTCTGATCCTCACCATAAGCCACTAGCTGTCAAACGCACAAAGGTGTTTCAGGAATTAATTAAAGTTTGCAAAACCACCACTTCCACAGATGAAAGGCTTTTTATTCATACTTTGAGCCCTGTGAGAAGAATAGCTCCTTTCTATGGCCTCGCATTCCCAGGGAAAACACCTTTGTAAAGCCCGGGGGCTTTACTCTGCAAGCTTTATTCTGGCACAATTTCAGGGGAGGTCCTGTGTCCTGGGCGAGGCCTCTGCTCTCTCCTCACCACGCAGAGAGCTCCCTAAGAGGGCCCGAGACAGAGAAGACAAAGAGAGTGAGGCTTCTTTCACTACTCCGGGGACGTGGGCCACTTGTTGAGTGTTTACTAGTCTCAGGCCCAGCACTAGGGTTTACACACGTTATCTTACTTCATCCTCACAATACCCCATGATACAAGCACCTCCCAGCCTCCCCGCCCCTGGTCCAGCCTGCGGAAACACCCGATTTTACAGATGTGGAAACTGAGGCTTGGAGAGATTAAGAAATTTGCCCTAGCGCCAGCAGCCAAGAGGCAGAGTCCACTGCACAGCTGAGTCTGCTGACTGCCACTCCCAAGGCCTCGCCACACTCCAGTCCTGACCACCACCCGGCGTGACACACGAGCAGATATGCATGCATTCACGTCACATCTCCCAAGTGAGTCCAGACCACCAGGTTAAGCGGGTCCAGCAGAGGAGCTTGTTCCTGCTCCTCCGGGAGGCCACATCTGTTGCCTTTTGGGATTTTTCCATGTCGTCACCTATGAACCAGCCCCGCTGAAGGGCAAGTGTCTGGGCTCCGGGACTCGCCTGCTGCCTGATCTGCTCATGCCCAGGTGCCCAGGCTGCCGGGCTCCTGGCTGGGCTCCTGGCTGAGCTTGGGAAAGACAGGCCCGAGAGATGGCCTTCCAGGAATATGTGGCCTTGGCAGGCTCCAGGCTCACCAGCAACAAAAGGAAATCCTTTCCTGGAGACCTGTGTGGGGAAGGACAGCTGCAGGGAGACCGTAAACAGCTCAAGGCTTGGCACCTGCAGCCGCAGGTTCCTCTCTCCTGAGTTTCAAAGCTGGACCTCGCCTGGCTCCCTTTTGGGCAGCTCCAGACAGCATCCCCTTTCTGTTTAAATAGCCCCAAAGAGGGGAATCCCTAGATTGTGGACTTAAAAAGGAAAAGAAAAAGAAGGGGATGGGGGAGGGAGAGGAAAACCACATGACGGGAAAGAAGCTTTATGAAAGGCTGATCCCAAAGAAAACAGAGTGGGAGCTCCGGGCCTGCCCTCAAGGAAGGGTAATGGCTGCCACTGTTGACAGCTCAGCTATTTGCAACTCAGGTAAAACTTTCCAACAGAAACAATGGAAAAATAGTGACTAGGCTGTTTATGTCATGAGATAAGAGTGGTGGAGCAGTCCTGGAACCCAGGTACTGATATGTCAACGGGAAAGCCCATGCAGAAGTGCTGGGAGCCCATGTCCTCTGGGCCATAGGGACGGTGCCCCCCACTATGGCCCCTCTGTGAGCTTCTTGCCCTTGCACGGGTTTCACATTTCTGGATGGGGTCCCAGGCTATGCCTTCAGCAGGGAGCACCCTCCATCCTCTCCTACCCATCAGCCTGGTGAAGGCTCTCTTGGGAAGACCCAGCTCTAGAGAAGCATCCTCTAGGAAGACTCCTCGGGCCCACTGCCACCCAGCAGTTTACCCCGCCTTGCTCAGCCTCCGCTGCAGCCACTACCTGCTTCCACCTAGAAAGCCTGGGGGCATCACATCTCATCTATCTTTGCATTCCCTAAGCCAGGCCTTCCAGTACAGGGGTGAAGGGCGAGTTTTGGTGTCAGGAGATGTAGGGAGGACAGAGAGAGGCTGCAGCAGGTTCTTCTGGATGGAGGGTGCCCTAGATTTAGATCCCACCCCCACCCCACCCCCAGCCTTTGCTCCCATGCTTGGGGCTAGGAGGACCTGGGGCTCAGGAAGTGATGGATGGTACCTAGAGGGTAGGGTGGAGCCTACTGCCTTTCCAAAGGCATCCCCCCTCTCAAATCCTACAGCTCAGCATGAGGTTTGCAAGGGACACCAAGGGGCAGCCATGTGTGCATAAATATATGTGAAAATGGATCACAGAGAACCCACAACCTGCTGGTACAAAGCTTAGGTATCTTTTCTTATGAACAACATCCCAACGTTTAAATGTTTTCTGCAAACACCGCAGGATTTTAACTGCATAGCGAACATTGTAATATTGTGCTATTTTATCAATATTTTTAAATCCAGGAGTTTAAAAAAGCCAGGTGAATATGCTGGCTTTGGGGTAAGAAATGGTTAGGGAGAAGGAAAAAGAGAAAACACCGCAGACAAGGGCAACCGAGGGACGCTGGTGGGACAGGAGACCATACGCTTGCACCTGTGAAAAAATCCAGAAATGCCAGGGCCGGAAGCAGCCACGTGGCATCCCCCTATCGAGGAGTGCAAAAGAGATGGGCTGAGGCGGCCCTCGGGGAGGCCAGGCTCACTCTCCGAGGAAGAGGTGGCCACTCACATTTGCCCCTGCTCACTGCAAAGTTGGTGACGCTTGCTCCAGGAGGAAACCAGACAAAGCTGAAAAGGAATACGTGGAGGAACTGGCCAGACTGGAATAGGAAAACTCTGGGGATTGCGAGGAGAGGAGTTTGGAAATGCCTGAATGGTAGTGAGTCACCTTGGACAGACAGGCTCACAGGACAGAGGCTTCCTTTCACCACCCTGGCACCGGGAATGCTGCTCTAAAAGCACCGGTGGGACCCTGCTGCCCATGGGAAGAGTCTTATCAAGAAATTATTTGAGAAGATTGGTCTTGTGTTTCGGATGGCAGGCCCCAAGGCACGCAGCCAAGAAACCAGCTACGTAGGGAAGGGCTGCTTTTAGTTTCGAACCTGCAAGAGTGAGGTCCTCACCCCTGGGTCCAAACTCAACAGTGACGTCATCAAGTGCAATGGGAAGGCATTTCTGTGCCAGTGGAGGTGCTGCAGGGAGAAGCCCAGGGAAGCCTGAGGAGTCTCCCCAGCGCCCTCCTCATATCCTTTAGTACTTAGTAATGGGATGGTTATTGTGGTCAATGGTAGTAGGAATAGCAGCAAGTAACATCTGTTTGAGCATTTACTATGTGCTCTGCATCGTCTCATTCAATATTCAAAGCAGTTCCTACAAAGTAGGTCCTATTACAGTCCCATTTTAGTGATATGAAAACAACATACAAGGAAGTGAATGTGGCTCAAGCGACTGGGCTCCTGCCTACCACATGGGGGGTCCATGGTTTGGTTCTGGGTGCCGCCTAAAGAAGACAGCAAGCTGGTGCGATGGGCAGGCGTGGCAAGCTGACACAACAAGATGATGCAACAAGAGTCACAAGAAGGAAAACATAATGAGAAACACAACAAAGCAGGGAGCAGAGGTTCCTGGTGCCTCCTAAAGAGGATGAGCAGGACGGTGAGCTGGCACGATGGGCAGGTGTGGTGAGCTGACATGCAACAAGATGATGCAACAAGAGACACAAGAGGAAAGACATAATGAGAGAAACAACAAAGTGGGAACGGAGATGGCTTAAACGATTAGGCACCTCCCTCCCACATCAGAGGTCCCGGGTTTGGTTCCCGGTGCCTCCTAATGAAACAAAGAAGATGAACAGACATAGCAAGTGCAAATAACGAGGGGGTAGGGAGAAATAAATAAATAAATAGACAAACAACAACAACAAAAAACCCCAAAACAGCATACAGGAGGTTAAGGGATCAACCCAAGGTCACCCAGATTGTAAGTGACAAACGTTGCACTTCCAGATGGCCCCACTTGGCTTCAGCTCACTCCTGCAAAGTACAGCCAAAGAACACAGGCATGCTAGAAAAGACTACCTCCTTTCCCCACCTGGCTCTGAGCTAGTTATGTGCTGAAATGTGGGGAATGCAGGCCAACAGAGAAGCCCAGGGACTGGGGTCATCTATGAATGGTGTCACCTTTAGCGAGTCAGTTTTCCACCTCTTGCGATTTCAGGTTTTCTTCTTTTTTTTATTTTTTTAAAAGATTTATTTATTTCTGCCCCTCCCCCCCCTTGTCGTTTTGCACTCACTGTCTGCTCTCTGTGTGTTCTTCTGTGTCTGCTTGTCTTCTCTATAGGTGGCACCGGGAACCAATCCTGGGATGTTCTGGAATGGAGAGAGGTGCTCAATCTCTTGCACCACCTCAGCTCCATGGTCTGCCGCGTCGGTTATTGTCTCTCTTCGGTGTCTCTTTTTGTTGCGTCATTTTGCTGCACCAGCTCTCTACACGGGCCAGCACTCCTGCGCAGCCCAGCTTGCCACGTGGGCCAGCTTGATTTTCACCAGGACTCCCTGGGAATCAAACCCTGGACCTCCTATATGGTAGACGGGAGCCCAATCACTTGAGTCACATCCGCTTCCCTCAGGTTATCTTTAAATGACAGAATTGGGCCAGAAGATCCGTAAAGTCCCTGAATTCCAGGTAGCTATGAAGATACAGGGCAGTACACCTCCTTCCACCATCTAACCGATCCCTTGGTGGTGGATCCCTGGCCTTGAAGGAGGATGAGGCAAAACGAAGGCTGTGCATGCATCCTCTGGATGAGTGTGTTCACATTGTGACAATTTTGGAGTTTCCATCAATTGTCAGAAGATGGGTGAGTTCCTAAACCAAGACACTGTCCATTTTGAAGATGGAAAAAAATGACAATCAATGTTCTCTTGACATTGGCTTGATAGTGTATCCTAAGTCCATAGCCTGCGAGGCAACGACTGTGGTGGGTGAGCTCTGGACCCCCAGCTGCCTCCCTGTTGACCCCCAGGGTGGGAGTCTAAGGCAATGCCTCCTGATTGTGAAGTCCCAGAAAGGAAGCTAGTATTACCTGGATGCTCATAGGAATTTTCCATACCCATCTGCCTCCACTAAATGTATCTGAGGATGGGAAAAACAAAAGTGGGATTGGGGAGGTGGGAGAGGCAGGCAGATGGTCTGGGAAGGCAGGAAGAAAGGGACTCTGCTGTCGGCCTGGGTTCACACCCTGGCTCGGCTGCTCTTAAACCTTGGCTAAGTGACCTAACCTCACTGAGCCTGGGAATCCTCAGCCGTAACATAAGGATAACGTCCCCTCACATGGCTATTGCAGCAATGAAGTGAAATTAAAGGGAATAAAGTCCACAATGTTCTTAGGCTGCTGTGAGTACCCACTATGTGTGGCAGCAGCGGTGTTTTGTCCTGGTCTATCTCTTTGGCTCTTTCATTGTGACTTCCAGGAAGTTCGAGAACCAGGAACAGGTGGTCGTGACTCCACCACTGTCTGTTCCCCAGGACTCGCCAAGGGGATTCTATGTGAGGCCCCGGGGCCAAATGGCTGCTGGCTGCTGCTGTTCCATGTCCTTGATCTTGGCATATTAAGTCATTTGAGGGCTTTAAAAAATGATATTTGCTTATGTTAATCAATCAAATATTTATTGAGCACTTACTAAGGGTAAATTTAAAAAAAAAATCTAAGACATATGAGTTGCCCTCAAGGTGTCCAAGCCAGATGGGGCAGCAACGACATCCGCACTCTCAGAGAAAAACCGAATCTTCATGACTACAGAAAAGGCAGACAAGCTGGCTGCTGAAGCCACTGCTACAGCCCACCAAAGGCACGGCACTGAGCCCACATTTTGTAGACTTGTCCTCTACTTCCACGTCCCAAACACCATCCCAACCCAGACCGTTCTTCCCAGCCAACACCTCAAAGCACATGTTGAAAAAATAATCTCATCTCGTCCCCTGACCTGCTCCCCCCACCTTCCAATGGCCACCATCAACCTCTCCTTCTCCTTGACCCCATAGCCAGGCCAATCCTGCCTTCCCCCACATTCCTGCTGCCACTGCCCCAATTCTCTCTCCCTGGACCACCACAGAGGCTGCCTAACTGATATTCTGCAAACACCTTTTTTTCACCTTTGCTCCTGCTGCCAGGGTGATCTTCCTGAGGCACTTGCTGGACCATATCACTCCTTTTTTCCAAACTTTCCATCCATCCCTCTGCCCATCGGCTCCCCATGACAGAACCCAAAACCTTAGCAGAGATTTGAGATGCACAATCTGGCCCCAAAACCCATGGCCACCGAAATGCCTCCAACTTACTCTGTGTCAAGCACTTGTCAAGCAGTTGTGGAGCACAGCTCCCTTTTCCCATGCATGACCTGCCCCTACCCAGGTTGGAGGCACCCTGACGGTACTGCTTGGCTTCCACACAATATACTCTTCACTAGAGTAATAATGCTTCCAATTCGTGAAAACCCTAACATTGAGTTTCATTGTAAATGCCTGGCTGCATCATCATCCAGTAGGGTTGTGAGTTCCAATGTATCTTCTATTTAAATAACCAGGCTGAACAGTCTTACTATAATATAGAACAGTCCCTGGAGGGTGAAGGAAGTGTAATCCTTAACCTAAGCCTGGAATTAAGCTGCGGAACAGGCATGCCTCATTGAAACTGAGCTAACTGGTCTCCCAATGAGATAATCCCCAAATGGTTTTATTTTCCCACCCTTAGTTCATTTTGTTGACTTTTCCTGAAATTTTTATGATAAAAGAAAGGTATGCACCCTGTGACCCCAGGGAAGCCTGACCATTTCCCAGGGAGGAGAAGGCAGAGGAAGTAAAAAGGGAGGAAAAGCTCATTAAATGGTTTTGTGGCAAGAGGCTCAACCCAATGAGTGTTCAATGAGCACTAAGTGGCCAAAGGCTCTTCAAGCAGAGGCAGGATTTGCCAGGAGGAGTTTACAATCTAGCTGAGGAGACCATGGAAGCAAACACACTAAACTGTGTTCCCTCCAGTCTTTCCAGCCCTTTGTTCCACCTGAATATATCTACTCCAGCAAGATCCCCTAAATACACTGACTTGTTCTCTCCTGCCTGGAAAACCCTCCTCACTGCCCCAATCTTATTTCTCCCCAGCTCTCCAGGCCCAACTCAGTCCCCACATTCTCTGGGACACCCTCTTGACCCCCCTTGCCTTTCCCCTCCCACCAGCCATCAGCACTGGAGCTGGGTACAACTCCTTCTCCACTCACCCCCATAGACTGGTCTCCTAGCCCAGCCCAGACCTCATTTCTCACCATCTCTGACCTCAGAGAACTGATCACTATCTTTCTTTCCTGACTTCAAGGAGGCAAATGCTTTGAGAATATTTGCAAAATACTTTCACTCTAAATTTAGAGTCGAGGACCTAATAAATACCCACACCGACACCACGGGCCCAGGATCATCAGGGAAGCAACACAACCGCAAAAGGAGTTGGCATGTGCTCTTCCTGATATCTGGAAAAGCATACAGAAACAAATGAAATAAAAAGTCACAGAGACCCTTCTCAATAGGAGCTGGGGCCTGCCCCGAGGAGCCGTCTTTGTGTCTAAGGGTCAGCAGGTGTGATACAACACCTCACATTGCTACACCAAACCATCCTTTTTACTCTCCTCAATGCCCCCACCCACTTCAAAACCAGATAGAAAGCTATCCACTGTTCTGGTGGTCTGAGTGGACCCCTTCCCATAAAACAGAGCAAATAGCATACAGGGGCAAAATATCCTTATCAAACAATCAGTTAACCAGAATGCCCTGAATATCCTTTCTGAGAAGGTTGCAAGCTCCCTCCACACCTACATGGAACTACCCCACACCCTATTTTGCTAGGAGGAAGCAGTCATCTTTGCTGCAGTGTTAAAGCCTTATCAAAGACCTGGACCAGGGGCTGGGTACTGAGTCAAACTTCCTTTTCCCCGGGGCTTGCTCCTGTGCTGGCTGGCTGAGGGCTCCCATCAAAGTTCAGGGTTGCAAGGCAGTGGGGTGAGTATCGCTGAGCCCTCCTGGGTTGGCTGGCGTTCCCCGGCCACTGAATCACCAACAGGCTCTACCAGGGCCCAGCTCTGAGGTTGCAAAGAAGCTGTGCCAAGCTGAGGCACTCTGAAAACCTGTGCCAGCTGACACTAGGATTTGAAGCATGGAGGTGCCGCTGGAAAGGGCTATGCCTGACTTTCCTAGAGTCCCAGAGGAAAGAAGGGGCGGGGGAGCGGGCTAGAGACAAGGCCTGGGGATAAAGTGGCAGAGGCAAGGGCTCCATCGGCAGGGCCAGGCCCTCTGCTCTGTGAACCAGCTGAGCAGAGAATACTTGGCTGCCAGGAAATACAGGAACCAAATGCCAGCTCTGGGAGGGTCCCCTGGGGTGTTACATGCCTCCCCACCTCCCATGCATAGAGGCGCCCTGGCCTTGCCTCAGCTACCCCTGGCCTTGCAGTGGCTCCAGAATTGCCTCCTCTGGGTCCAGGGTCAGCAGTGGTTCTGCTCCTGTGGACTGCACACAGGCCGAGTTAGCCTTTCGGCAGCCCCAAGGAAGCCGAGTCCATCCCCCCAGCGCTGTCAGTGCCACGTGCACTCATCACTCACAGCGAGTGGCTCAGGATTAGGTAGGGTCTGAGGCGGAGAAGGTGAAGATAAGAAGTCCTTGAACTCTGTCTCATCTCCTCTGCGTGAATAGATTGTTGACGACGACTCGCCCCTTCCCACTCCCTGCGCATAGGACTTCCCCAGGACCACCCTCCAGAAGGCATTTCCAGGTCTGGGTTTGGGGCCGACGTAAATATCAGTGTGACTTGGCGGAATTTCAGATCAATGCAGCATCCGTCTGGGGGAAGCGGACAGTGCTGCCCTAACGCACATCACAGCCTGTC
>JAQZBX010059939.1:0-17414 GCA_029593785.1 Cabassous unicinctus
ATCATTGGTGGGGGATGTCTGGGATGGGGGATTCATGGGAGTAAGTCCATCTGAATATACATGAAAAATATATTAAATTGTTCAAATGATCAAGGGATGGGGCATGGTCATTGTGGGTAGAAAATTACTCAATTAATGAGGGAATCTGAATTCCCAACCTGGAGAGCTCTGCTACATTCCCCAAGGGAGCAGCAACAGTCCCCTGAGTGTAGAGGCAGTGACTGGCAAAAGAGGATGGCCCACTGATGGGTTCTTGTTATTGAGGACTAGCCTTAAGAGTATTTGTTCTTCTAATTGAAACTTAGCCTACTGTTATGGAGTGCCTAAGGGTTACCACCTGAGAGCCTCCTTGTTGCTCAAAGGTGGCCTCTCTCTAAGCCAAACTAGCATTTGAATGCATTACTTTCCCCCCAACGTGGGACATGACTCCTGGGTATGAGCCTCCCTGGCAACGAGGGATTAATACCAAGTGCCAACTGGCAACATGATCGGAAAAAGACCTCGAATAAAAGGGGGGAAAGGTAAAGAGAAATGAGTTGACATGGCTAAGAGACTTCAAAGAGAGTCAGGAGGTCATCCCAGAGGTAATGCTTATGCACACTTCAGTAGGCTCTCATAGAACACCAAAATGGATATCACCCCACACTGAGGGACCCCTGAGGGCTCTGGTGACACCCAGGTCCTATACAAGTGGGGATAGCCCCAGAAATTGATGCCTAATTAGTGGGCTCTTCATTGGCATCTGTGTTCCTGAGAATGACAGGGTTGGACTCAAATAAGTCATCCCTGCACATGGTCCATCAGTCCATTCTACTCAAACCTATATGTGATGCAGGAGATTTTAGGTGTACTTCCAGAGACTGTATCCTCTGGCCCACCTATGTGCCAGCTGTGACTGGAATCTTGGTGGAGCTGCAACTCCTACCCTACAGCTCAATGGACTCATCCAAGTAACCTGGCGAGGAGACGACGATGGGCAACAGCCATCCCAGGGAATGGAGAGGGTCTGCAGCTGAAGGCAAGATAATCACATCCACTATATCCATGGAATATATGCCCTCTCTCACTTGGAGGTGGAGTGGACATCACCTTTCAAGTCCCCTCAGGATTGGGGGAGGAGCTGTGGACTAGAGTGGACTTGGTGGTGTTCTGTTGTAGACATATTGTGATTCAAGCAATGGAAGAAATTGTAACAGTGAGGTGGAGCTGGTGGCCACTGGACATTTTTGCAGCAGGGAGAGGAGGGGCAGGTGTTATTTTTAATTTATTTTTTTGGCTTCATTTTGGGGGAGTTTGTATTGCAGACGTTCACAACTTTAGCAGGATAGGATCACTGTTCTGGGGTGTCAGTGATGGGGGTGTGGAGGGAGGTGTGCACATGGGGTATTCATTGAAAATGAATATGTTCAAGTGAGCATTGGGCATTGTTTCCATGGGTGGAGACCCACACAATAACAGATAGAATATTGAATTCCCATATTGGGGAGTCCTGCTACATTCTCTAATAGAGTGGCAAGACTCCCCTGAGTACATGGGTAGTGCCTAGAGAAGGACAACAGACCATTATGCCAGGCCCTTGATATTGATGATAGTATTTATGAATCTTGTTCTTGTGAAATTGAAACTTAGCCAGTATTATATACTGCCTAAGAATTAGCTCCTGAAAGACTTCTTGTTGCTCAAATATGGCCTTTCTCTAAGCCAAATTCAGACTATAAATACACTCCATTCCCCCAAGTGTGAGACATTGCCCCCATGATCAGCCTCCCTGGCAGTGAGGGATTATTACCAAGCACCAACTAGTGATGCATTTGGAGAAAGACCTTGACCAAAGGTAATATATTAAATACAAATGAGTTTTATGGCTAAGAGATTTCAAAGTGTGTCCCGAGGTCATTCCAGAGGTTACACTTATGCATATCTCAGGAGCATCTCATTGACAGCCACAGTAAACAATACCTCAAGCAAGGGGCTTCTGAGGGTTTTAGAGAGAAATCTAGACACTGTAGACAGGGCAGACAATCTCAGGAATTTGGCACCCTGTCAATGGGTCTTAACTTGGAACATATGCTCCCTAATGTAACAGTTAGACATTTATAATTTTCCTACACATGGCTCTTCTGCACCTTTTATTTGAACCAATAATTAGCATGATGCTTAATAAATATATGTCCAAGAGACTTAAATATTTGATCTGTTCATATGCCAGTTGAGCCCTGACTCTCAGCAGAGTTGCAACACCTACTCTCCAAGTCATTGTACTCACCTAGGACAACTAACAAAAGAATGATGATGGACGATGCCCATCCCAAAAAAAACAAACTATCTACAACTGCAAGCAAGACAGTTCCAGCCATCTGTCCCACAGGATCTAAGCCCCTTCTCAATCAGAAACAGAGTGGGCATCACCATCCCATAATCCTCAAGATTGAGGAATGAACAAACATAAGGGGTAAATGAAACTATAAACTAAAGTAGACATTATTATTCTAGCAATGCAAGAAAATATATAAAGGCTGTGGCCACCAGAAGTTCTGAGGGGAGGGAGAGGGAAGATCAGGTGTAAATTGGGGCATTTTTGGGACATTGGATTTGTCCTGCATGACATTGCAATACATATACAGGTCAATATGCATTTTGTCAAAACCTATAAAATTGTGAGGTGCAAAGTTTAAACTACAAGTAAATTATAGACCAAGGTCACTTGCAATGCTTCAATATGTGTTCAATTGTAACAAATGTACCACACTAATGAGAGAGATTATTAATGGCAAAAAAGTGTGGGAGGGGGAAGGATTAAGGTATATAGTAATCCCCCTATATTTTCAATGTAACATCTATGTAATCTAAAGCTTCTTTCAAAATAACATAAAAAAGAAAAGAAAGAGTTCTGTATTTTGTCAAATGCAGATATCATATGGCTATTTTATTCCATTCTGCTAATATGGTGGCTTACATTAATTGATTTTTTTTTATGTTGAGCTAAAATTGCATATCAGGGATGAATACCAGCCGATCATGGTTTGTAATTCATTTAATGTTCTGTTGGATTTGGTTTGCTTGTATATTGGTTGTTTTTTTTTTAAGATTTATTTATCCCCCCCTTACTGCTTGTGTTTGCTGTGTCTATTTGCTGTGTGCTTCTTCTGTGTCTGCTTATCTCCCCCTTGCTGTGAGGTCTTGTTGCATCAGCCCACTGCGCCGCACGGGCCAGCCTAC
This sequence comes from Cabassous unicinctus, assembly GCA_029593785.1. NCBI lineage: Eukaryota > Metazoa > Chordata > Mammalia > Cingulata > Chlamyphoridae > Cabassous > Cabassous unicinctus. Next base: position 3,220 of record JAQZBX010059939.1, read on the forward strand.
CCTCACAAGGAGGCCCTGGGAAGCGAACCCGGGGCCTCCCATATGGTAAACGGGAGCTCTATCGATTGAGCCACACCCGCTTCCCTGCTTGTATATTGTTGAGAATATTTGCAACTATATTCAGAAAAGGTATTGCTCTGTTAGTTCATTTTAATGTAGTATGCCTATCTGACTTTGGCATGAGACTGATGTTAGCCTTATAGTATGAATTAGGGATTTTTGCCTCCACTTCCATTTTTGGAAGAGTTTGAGCAGAACTGGAGTTGAGTCTTCTTTGAATGTTAAAATTTTTCTTTGAAGCCCTGTGGACCTGGGCTTTTCTTTGCTGGGAGTTTTTAAAAATTATGTATTCAATCCCTTTTTTAGTAATTGGCTTCTTGAGTCAGTGTAGGTAGTTTGTGTTTTGTTGTGATCCTTTTTTTCTTGAGTCAATATAGGTAGACTGTGTGTTTCTAAGAATTTTTCCATTTCATCTAGGTTATCTAATTTATTGACATACATCTGTTCATAGCATCAGCTTATAATCTTTTTATTTTTTTAAGTGGGGATGGTAGTAATGTCTCTCTTTTCATTTCTGATTTTCATTATTTGTATCCTCTCATTCTTTGTCAGTCTAGCTAAATATTTGTTCATTTTATAGATCTTTACATAGAATTTTTTTTTATTTTGTTGATTCTATTATTTTTTTCTTTTTCATTTTTCTCTGCTCTGATCTTTATGTCCTTCCTTCTATTAATACTTGGTTTGGGTTTAGTTTGTTCTTTTTCTCATTCATCCAAGTTTAGTTTGGTCTCTGATTTGAAGTCTTTCTTCATTTTTAATGTAAGTATTTACAGCTATAAATTTGCCCCTCAGTGCTGCCTTAGCTGTGTCCCATAAGGTTTGGTATGTTGTATTTAATTTTTATTCACCTCAAGATATTTCCTAATTATGCTTCTGATTTTATTTTTATCCCATTGGTTATTTGAGAGTACATTGTGAAATTTCCACATTCTTGTGAATTTCCCCTTTCTACCTCTGCTATTTATTTCTAGATTCTTTCCATTGTGGTTGGAGAATATACATGATTTCAACATTTTTTAATTTATTGAAACTTTTTTGTGATCTACAAAATATTCTACCCTGGAAAATGATCCATGTGCATTTGAGAAGAATATGTAATCTGTCTTTGTTGGATGCAGTGTTCTATATATGTCTCTGAGGCCAAGTTCTGTATTCCCTGATTGATCTTCTTAGTAAGTATTCTACCTCTTATTGACAGTGGATGTGATAAAATCTCCTAACATTAATGTAGAAACATCAATTTCTCTTTTCAAATCTGTCCATATTTCCTTCATATATTTTCCATCTCTGCTCATAGGTGCATTTATATTTTTAAATTTTCCTTTTGAATTGTCCCCTTTATCAGTATGTCCTTTTTAGCCCATCACATCTTCTTTTGACTTAAAGTCTATTTTATCCTATAATAGTATAGTCTCCTCAGGTCCCTTTTGGCTATGACTTGCATGGTACATTTTTCCATCATTTCATCCCCAAACTATTTGTATCTTTGAATATGAAATGAGTCTTTTGCACACAGCATATAAAGGGTTCAAGCTTTTCAATTCATTTTGCCAATCTCACCATTTGACTAAAGAGTTTATTCCATTGACATTTATTGTCACTACTGATGATATAGGACTTTTTTCTGTCATTTTGCACTTTAGCCTTTTTAAGTCTTATACTGTTTTTTGTCATTGGTTTCCATTTAAGCCTATTTTCATATTTATTTGATTTCCTGTGTTGTAGCATATTGAGTGTCTTCTCATTTCTATATGGATATACTTTTTTGAAATCTCTTTTCCTTCTGGTCACTTTGGGGTTAAATTTAACATACTAAATATTTAACAATTTTTTGTTTTGATATCAACTAAACTTTAATTGTATGCACATATACTATACACCACATCTTCCTGCCAATAAATGCCTGTTTTTCACTTATAACTTTATACATTATATATACAAAAGCCTTGATTTAATATTACTTTTAATGCATTTGTATTTTAGCACTTGAATGAAATAGAGTTACATACCAAACAATATAATACAATACTACTGGCATTTATAATCACCCAAATGGTTACCTTTACTGTAGGTCATTATTTTTTATGCAGCTTTATGCCACTTTCTAGTGTGCTTTCAGTTGAGTCAGAAGAACACCCTTTAGCATTGCATGTGGGGCTGATCTAGTGGTAAACTCCCTCAGCTTTTGTTTATCTTAGAAGGTCTTAATTTCTCCTTCATTCTTGAGAGAGAATATCACCAGAGAGAAAATTTTTGGTTGACAGTTGTTTTCCTTCAGCACTTTAAGTATTTCAACCCACTGTCTTCTTGCCTACAGGTTCTGATGTGAAATTTGCACTCAATCTAATTGAGGCTCCCTTATATGTAAGATTTTACTTTTCTCTTGTAGCTTTCAGAATTCACTCCTTAACCTTTGTCATTTGCTAGTGGAATCAATATATAGTCAGTTATATTTTTCTTCATGTTTATTCTGTTTGGTGTTCTCTGAGCTTCTTGGGTGTGCATATTCACATCTTTTTCTGTCTTTGGGAAGTTCAATTATTTCTTTGAATATTACTGCTCCTTTCTCTCTTTAGTTTCCTTCTGGAACTCCCATCCTGCATATTTTTGTAGGCTTCATGGTGTCTCATAAATGTTTTCAGCTATTTCTTTTTAATGTTTATTTTCTCTTTCTAATCCTTGGCCTGACTAACTTCAAGTTTCTTTCTTCAAGTTCACTGATTCTTTCTTCTGACAGCTCCACTGTGCTCCTAACACCCTCTTGGGTTTTTTCATACAAATTATTGTGCTCTTTGACTCCAGTACTTATGTTTTGTTACTTTTTAAAATTTCTATCTCTTTACTAGACTCTCATGTTGTTTTTCATTTATTGTTTTCCTGATATTCTTTAGTTTTTATATGTACTCTTTTTCATCTTCTTGAGCATTTTTAAGATTATTTTTAAAGACTTTATTCAGTAGGTACACATTCTCATTTCTTTATTGGTGCTTTCCTTGCTTTTGTCTTCTAACATTGGATGGACCATCATTTTCTATGTCTATGTTTGTCTTGTACTCTTTTTTTGTATACTGTTTGTTAATATTTAAAATGTCAACTCTGGGATTTCCATCCTGGGATGTCTTTTCTTGTGTTTTATAGCCAGCTGTTGATAATACAGAAATTTCCTTGAGCTTCAATGCTACTATCAGAAAGCTCTCCCCAAAGCAAATGTAGTATGAAGGTGTTTCCTTGTCTTTCAGGGACTCTGTCTTGTGCTGGGAATTGTTTGTTAGTTGTTTTGGAGTTCCACTGTTTACAGGAGTTTGGTTGCCACCTTTTTTCCCAGGATACAGACCCTCTTGTCCTGGGTATTTGAAGCTGACATGTCTTTGCCTTAGACTGGCCACCTCTGTAGTTTTTTACACTCATCTCATTGTGTCGTGCTGATTTTGCCTGGACTATAAATTCTGCTAAGAATGTCATCCCAGGAATGACTTTCCCAAGTCAGTCTTTCCTGCTAAAACAGGGTCAGAGACCATGAACTGGTTACAAACAAGCTCAAATGTGATCTGTAGAGAGGGACAGGAAGGGCACCAAAGTCTTATTTGATATTTCCCAAAAGCTGAGCTTTCCTGGCCTGAAGACAAAATGAAGCTAGCTGTCCCTTGCAGCCCTGAGGAAGAACTGCATGTTTAAATAATCACTGCCACTCTCTCTGCTCCTGCCCAGTAAGAGTTAAGACATTGTCTGTCACTACCTAGGTCCAGAGAAGGTTGAAACAATAGCTTCCTTCAGAGCCAGTATCCAGTGATCTGAATTTGATAATCAAAAGCCATGATCAGTGATTGATTGTGCACACACCTGTTCTTGGGGAATAGGATTTTTCTGCAAGATTTTAAAAAATTTATCAAAGTATGTCATACATACATAAACATACATAAACAGTAAGGGTATTGTAATAGTTGTGAACTTACAAAACAAACATACATAACATCATAAATGGCTCTCATACCTCACCCTACCACTAATACTTTGCATAGTTGTGAAACATTTTTAACTAATCATTAAAAACATCCTCAAAATATTACTATTAACCAAATATTCCCCCCAACCCCTATTATTATTATTTATATCATTTATACATGAACATATATGAACATAAGTGTAAAGTAAAAGTTCCGATCTCAGAAAGCAAACATACAAGAATCCCATATATAAACCCACCACCAACACCTTGCATTGTTGTGAGACATTTGTTATAAATTATGAAAAAATATTTTCAAAATCTTACTACTAACTACGGTCCTTATCTTATATTTGGTGTATTTTCCCTCAACCCACCTTATTATAATTTTTAAAATATATTTTTATGAAAAAAGTTGCAAACTTACAAAACAATCATGCACTTGGGCAAAATTCCCAAACAACAACCCTCTATGAACACACCACACTGCAGTGGAACAATTGTTACAGATGATGAGATAATATCACCAGATTATTACCAGATCCATAGTGTACATTTGGCACACATTTTCCATACTTCCTCATTATCAACACAGTATATCTTTGGCACAGAGGCATGCATATTACATTATTACTGTTACCCAGAGTCCATAGGTTGCTCCAGTTGTACTTTCCCTGTGCTTCTCCAAATTCCCATCACCCTGAAATAGTGAGGTACATCTGCTCTAGCTCACAAAGGATGCTCTTGCATCTGTACCATCACCAACAATTTTCATCCACCTCTGGGTTTGCTGTGCTAGTCAGTCCCTAGATTATTCTCTAACTTTCTGTCAATTGGCATTTACATCCCTAGACTACCATTTTCAGCCACATTCCCATTTATAAACCATCTGTTTCTCACTATAATGTGTTACCATCAACTCTGTACATTTCCACACATTTTCAGTAAAGCTAATTAAATGTTCTACATACATTAAACATTAGTAGTCCATTTCAGTCTTCCTCTTTTCTACTTTAAGAATCCACCACATACCACTAAGACTTGAAGATATTTTCCTCTAGAAGCTTTATGTTCTTGCTTTTATATTTTGGTTTTTGATACATTTTTGGTTAATTGTTATATAAGGTGTGAAATAGGGGACATCTTTCCTTCTTTTGGCTGTGGATACCAGTTCTTTCAGCACCATTTGTTGAATGGGCTGTTATGTCCTAACTGGGTGGGTTTGACAGGCTAGTCAAAAATCACTTCACCATAGATGTGAGGGTCACTTTCTGAACCATGAATTTGGTACCATCAGTCTATGTGTCTGTCTTTATGCCAGTACCATGCTGTTTTTACCACTGTAGCTAGGTAATATGACTTAAAGTCCAACAATGAGACTCCCCCAAATTTGCTTTCCCTTTTTAAGATGTTTCTGGTTGTTCAGGACCTCTTACCCTTCCAAATAAATTTGATAACTGTGTTTTCCATTCATTTAAAAAATGCTGGTGAATTTTTATCTGGATTGCATTGAATCTGTATACCAATTTGAGTAGAATTGACATCTTAATGATATTTCATCTTCCAATCCATGAGCATGGAATATTCTTCCAGTTATTTAGGTCTTTTTTATTTCTTTTAACATTGAGTTATAGTTTTATGAATATAAGTGCTTTGCATCATTGGTTAAGTTTATTCCTAAATATTTGGGTTTTATCTATCATATTTTATTTTCACCACTCTTTTCACACTTTTATTTACTTTTATTGATATGATCTTCATTTCTAGACTCTCTTCCAGCCCTCTCTATCCTGTCTTTTCTTTTCAAGTGGTAGCACACCATTTAGTATTTCCTGTAAAGCCAGTCTCTTGGTAACAAACTCTCTCAGTTTCCATTAATCTGTGAATATACTAAATTCACACTGATTTTTGAAAGACAATCTTGCATGATATAAGATTGTTTGATGGAAGTTTTTCTTGCAGTATCTTAAACATATCATATCACTGTCTTCTTGCCACCATAGTTTCATATGAGAAATTGGCACTTACTCTTATTGGGTATCCCTTATATGTTATGCATTGCCTTTCTCTTGTTGCTCTCAGAATTCTCTTTTTGTCTTTGACATTTGACATTCTGCTTAGTATGTGTCTTGGAGTTGGTCTATTTGGATTTATTCAGAAGGGAGAACATTGTCTTTCTTGGATAGGCATATCTATGTCCTTCTATAAGGTTGGTAAAATTTCTACCATTATTTCTTCAAATTTTCCTTCTGCCCCTTTCCTTTTCTCTTCTCCTCCTGGCACAATGATGACACTTATGTTTGCATGTCTCTTACTATCATTTAGTTCCCTGAGACCTTGTTTAATTTTTTTCCATTCTTTTCTTCCTTAGTTCTTTTGTATGTTCACTTTCTTAGGCCATTTCTTCAAGCTCACAAATCCTTTCTTCTGCCTCCTCAAATTTGCTGTTATATGATTCCTGTGTATTTTTTATATCATTTATTGTGCCTTTCATTCCCATAAGATCTGCTATTTTTTCTATGTATGCTTTCCAGTTCTTCTTTGTGCTCATCCAATATCATCTTAATATCCTTAATCTCTTTAGCCATCTCATTGAATTTATTAAGGAGATTTGTTTGAACATGATTAGTTGTCTCAACTTCTTTATGTCATCTGGAGGCTTATTTTTTCCTTTAGCTGGGCTATATCTTTGTGTTTCTTGGTGTGGATTGTAATTTTTTGATGGTGTCTTGGCATATGGCTTAGTAGAGTATTAATTCTGGTTGCAGTTTATCCCTTTAGTTTAGGGCTTTCTTGCCCTTTCTCCCTTGTTGGTTGTGTAGTAGGAGCCAAGGATGTAGTTGGTGCTGTAAGTTGTGGAGGTTCAAGCTGCCCATATTGCTCCAAGGACTGATGAAGCCTCTCTCAACTTTGTCCCTTGCCAGGTGTAGGGACAGAGCCACAGCTCTGTGTAATAATCCAAGTCATGCAGGTCTAGACTGTAGTTCACCAGAGAGACTGATGAATCTTCACACCCCTTTATCCCCTGCCTAGGGCAAGGATGGAGCTGCAGGTATGGGCAGCAATATATGCTGTGTGGGTCCAAAATGACTGCAATCGCCCTGATAGACTCCTGAGTATTCAGTCTGTGCCAGCTGAATGTACCTGCATTTACCCAGAGAGAGTTTTGAGGGCCCACCAGCTTCCTCCCTCCTAGAGGTGGTGTTGAAGCCTAGACTAGGGCTGCAGGTTGACCTGGGTGAAAGAAACTGTTCTCTAACATCACTGTGATTTTCAGTCAGACTGGCTTCTCCTCATGCTGGGGACAGAGTAAAAATGGTAGGTACCAACGTATTTCCCACTTGGACAGTTTCAAACTTTAGCTGTTCTTAGGGTTATACTTTAGTCAGCTGAATTTACTAATCAGTAGCTGAAATTGGCCAATCATCTCTTCTTCTCCTGTTTTTAGGAAATGGGAATTCCAATTTCAGCCACAGAATTGCTCCTGAGGCCACTTGTGTCACCGGTGGAAGTTGGACCCTGGCCTCCGGGGCATGGAGTGCTTTATTTATGAATCTTCTATGCAGATGAGCAGTCTCCTCCTTCCATTCTTTCCAGGATGTTGCAGGATGCTCTTCTGGTCTCCTGGAGCCCCTAAATAGATGCTTTAGATATTTCTGGGTGATTACTAACTGCCCTGTAGTACTAGCTGACTCTAGGAGCACCTTACTCGGCTGCCATCTTGTGGTTTGTTGAGGAATAGGATTTTTATGTCCCTTTCTGTCAGTGACAAATAGCCAGGAACTGCACACCAGGATGCCAGTCATGAAATTGGAGGTTAGGCACTGGTAGCCAACATGTGAAGAGCGCAATTACAGTTCTTTACCATATATTTTTAAAAATCAATTTTATTGATACATATTAATAAAGCATAGAATCCATCTAAAGTGTACAATCAATGGTATTTGGTATAATCACTTATCATTAGACCATTTTCATTATTTCAAGCATAATAAACAAAAAACAAACATAAAAATTCTTCATTTCACAATCTCTTTATGCTTCCTCTGCTGTACATAACTGCTATTTCTGCTATTCTTGTACAATTATTTATTTATTAAGCAGTTTTATTGAAATAAATTCATATACCATATGACCTACCCAAAGTGTTTAATCAATGGCTTTTTAGTATAAACACAATATTTTGCATTCACCACGACAAACAATTTTAGAACCATTTCATTACTCCAAAAAGAAAACTCCACACACCTTAGTCGTCCTTACCCAGCCATAAATAACCACCAATCTAATTTCATCTTTATAAATTGGTTTATATTTACATTTTATATAAATAGAAGCATATAATAGGTAGTACTTTGTTTCTGGTTTCTTTCTCTTAGTATAATGGTTTTTTTTGGTCTGATACTAGTATCTTGTGGTGTTAACATACATTTGTTCAACTTCAACTAAAAAGTCTTTTATATGCAATTTTACACATATTCATATTTCACATGTGCTTTTACTATGCTATATAGTTCCATGTTATATTTTTAGCTTTCCTTTTAGTAATATACATGACCTTAGACTTTTCCTTTAAACCCATATCATACCCATATGATAGTACTGATAGTAACAAATATTATGTTGAGCTTTCACTTTTTCTATTCATTTCCAAAGATAAGCACACTTACTTTTTACCAATTCTGCACAAGTTATCCCTCAGCTTTCCATTCTTTAACTTCATTCTATTTCCTGGTGACCCATATTCAAGTAATTAACTCCATGAGATTATACAATATATTTATTTCATAGCAGTGCAATCATACAGTATTTGTCCTTTTGTGTCTGGCTTGTTTCACTCAAGATAATATCCCCCAGGTTTATCCATGTTATCATATGCTTTACAACTTCATTTCTTCTTACACCTGCATAATATTCCATTGTGTGAATGCACCACATTTTTTAGCCCATTCACCAGTTGATGGACACCTGAGTTGCTTCCAACTTTGGAAATTGTGTATAATGCCATTGTGAACATCAATGAGCAGTTGTCTGCTCATGTCACTGCTCTCAGATCTGCTGTGTATATTCTCAGGAGTGGTATTGCTGGCTATCATGGCAAATCTATATTCAACTACTTTGGGAACTGCCTAACAGTTCTCCACAGTGTCTGTACAATTCTACATTTCCACCAACAGTGAATAAGTGGTCTCTTTCTTTTAAATAGTGGTCATTCTAACAGGTGTGAAATGATATCTCATTGTAGTTTTGATTTGCATTTTCCTAATTGGTAGTGACAATGAACATTTTTTCATGTGGTTTTTTTGGGGGGTATTCATATTTATTCTTTGGACAAATGTCTATTCAAGTCTTTTGGCCTATTTTTTAGCTGGGAATTTTATTTTTTTTTACTGTTGAGTTGTAGTATCTCCCTACATATCATGGATATCTAACCCTTATTGGATATGTGATTTCTAAATATTTTCTCCCATTGAGTTAGCTGTCTTTTCTCCCTTTTAACAAAATCCTTTAAGGTGAAAAAAGTGCTGAATTTTTGGAGGTCCCATTTATCTCTTTTTTTTTTCTTTTGTTGCTTGAGCTTTGGGTGTAAGGTCTAAGAAACCATGCCCTACCACAAGGTCTTTAAGATGTGTCCCTACATTTTCTTCTAGTAGTTCTATGGGCCCGGCTTTTACATTTAGGTCTTTGGCCCATTTTGACTTAATTCTTGTATAAGGATTCTTTACCATTTTTATCAAATTATTTCTTCCATCTTTCCCTGGATACCATACCATGTTTCTTCTCACCTCTGGACTTTAAAGATAGCTGTTCCAGACATTTCCTGCCTATTTTATAGTGTAGAAGTTACTAAGGACTAGATCTCTTACTCTGCCATCATCCCTGAGGTCTCATAATTTTGTTTTCATATCTGGTTCCCATCTTCAGTTCTAATAGTCTGCTGAATAATAACTGGCCTCACACAAACCACAAGATGAATCTTGGTGGCCTGATTGTGAGCAACACTTGATCCAAAATGAGAACAGATATAAGAAGCCATGATCCAGGGAAGCATATGCTGGACAGTTGAAGTCCAAATTTATTGATCTGAGGATGAAGTCAGCTAGCCAATTTCTTGGAATTTATCAGGGATTCTTAAAATCCCATGGATTGCTGCCAATTCTCCATAAAATGTAGACAGAATGCCCTAGGTATCTGACCTGCAGATCATTGTCTCTACCCAGCCTGCTAGGGCAGGGGCAAACCTTCATGTTATCCCATAAAGCCATCAGTCATGTTTTGTTTAATACATCCTTGTAAAAAAGGTATACAATAACAATGAACATAATGGTCAAAAAATCAACCCACTCCATTTCATCCATCCCAAGACACTCTGCTTGTTGCCCCAAATTCAGTGTAGAAAGTTTCTCTATGGTACATCATGGGAACACAGGCTCAGGCACACCAAAAACTTTTAATAAAGGAACACTTTATTACTTAGCACAAGTTCAAAAGAGGAGGGTAAAATATTCCGAAATAAACTGTGTCAGGGAGGCCAATTGCTTGATCAGTGGTTGTAGAAGTCTGCTCTGCATGCCCCACTTATGAGCAGAGAGGAAGGACTCTGTAATGTTTGAATGTTGAGTCTTTATATACCTCAGTGGGAAGGACAATCAATCTTATCACCTCTGCTCTTACTTCACAATCTGGAAAGTTGTACACTTTAGAACATTGAAAAAAAAATGGCCTCATGATAAATCAGGGCCACCTTGTTTTATTACCAGTAGGCCTAATGAAAGCAAATAAAGATAGTCATTTTTCCACTGAAGGATTTGAAGGAATTAAAAAGAGTACTATTATCACTAATAAAGGATGGGGTGTTTACATAGGTCTCCTTTCCTTTGAGAAGATGAAGTGACCTTCAGTATTGGACCTGAAGAATGAGAAGGAGGCAGCCATGCAAAGTGATAAGGAAAGAACATTCTTTAAAGAAGTCACAGCAAGGGCAAATACCTAGAAAGGTGAAGGAATTTCCCCACTTGAAGGAACAGGAGAGTGGAGAAAAGTGTTTGGGGATTGTGACAGTATGAGATTATTTTGTGACCCCAAAAAGAGAAAGAAAATGTTTGTAAACTAATCTATCCCTCAGGGTTTGATATCCTTTGGTTGTATAAAATTCAGTGATTAAATTTTAACTTCTGATTAAGTTTACTTGATAAAATCAACTTATGGCTTCTATTTGGGTTACTACCTCAGTAAAGTGTGACTCAGTTTGATTCCCCACCACCTTGGTGGACTGACATAAATGGACACTCAATCAAGAAGATGCATGGGAAGAAATAATTCTGCAATTTTTTATCCTGGGGACCTGGAGATGGATAAGCTTTTTGCCTGATAATTTGCAACTGACCTTGGGAAGAGAACAGGATAGCTGAGATTGATATAGAAGGCACAGAAAGAAATGAGCCCCATGCCAGGAAAAAGAGGAAGCCCTGAAAGACAAGCCCTAAGCCAGCCTGCAGCTGAGAGAGAGGAAGCCCAGAGGAAAATTCTCATCTCTTGCAGAGATCAACATTCATCTTGTTTCAACATGTGGCAACTAACTTTGGTGAGAAAAAAACCTTGAGTTGGAGTCTTTACAGCCTTGTAACAGTACATTTTTACTCCAAATAAATACCCTTTATAAAAGCCAAAAGATTTCTGGTACTTTGCATTGGCACCCCTTTGGCACATGAGTACGGGATGCAATTGGATAGTTAGAGAGAAGGCAGATCATATGGGACTTTGATAGGACACCATATATTTGGATTTCATTTGCAGAAGCTCTATATGGAGAAGGGAGCAGGGGAATAATATTATGGGGTGGGAGCAGGGTAGAAGCAGCAGGATGAGCAAGGCATGTTTCTGGGCAAGTGATCCCCTATTTGTGTCTAACCTACATGGTAGGGAATACACAAATTGTTAAGAATATATTTCTACCCAAATAACTGAATCTATCCTAAAAATTGTGTCTTTGGGAAATTTATCAATTGATGGGCCATACCAGAATAAAAAATTATTGCTACCCTACTGCATTTGGCCTTGACTATGTCACTACTCATCCTGTCCCAACAACCCTGCTCAATCTCTTCAGAGGTCTCCTCCAACTCTCTGGCTCCCGCTTGGCACAGAAGCATGCTATCCCCTCTATTTGCATCAAATTCAACAATAAGATAATAGCTTCCCTGAAGGCACCCACCACTCTATGTACAGTCCTCTCACTCTCTAAGTGTTAAGCTTCTTAGACAAATCTTATGCCATTATTTGACACCACTTATGGATTTCCAGTTCAACCAATTATGGTCTTGTCACACTTCAGCCAACTACTCCATTAAAACTGCTCTCCTAACATTACCATTTACAGTCAAGTTCTTAAATGTAATACACACATTCCTTTCTTCATTATTCTTGATCTTTTCTTCGTGATTTCTCATCATCATTTATAGGTTTGATTATATTCTTCCCTACCACCACCTTGGCTTACCCATATCATCCTTTTGGGTTTCCCTCCTACCTCATTTCTTCCATTTTGGGGTACTCTTTCTTTCTTTAGGTCTTTCCTGTTGATGTTCCCCAAAGTTCAACTCCTGCCAAATTACCCATCACTCTACATTCTCTCTTTGAGTGAACCTATCTAAATTATGGCTTCAAATATATCAATATGAAAGTGAAACCCAACTCTTCATATCTACCCCACAACTCTCTCTCCTGAGCCCTACAGCTGAATTTCAAATTGGACTCTCATGGATAATTCAAATTAAAGCTCTTCCTATAATGTTCTGCACCCCTCTTCCCTGTCAGGATAAATGTAACCATCAGTGCATTCCTAAATTTAGTTTCTAAATATAAATTCTACTTCCTAAATAATTTCTACTTCCTAAATATATTTTCTAAATTTCACCCCTCCTCCTTCTTCCTCTTGTCATAAACTTAGCCCAAGTCTCCATCACTTATAACCTGAATCTTTGTCTCAAACTTCCCACTAGTTTCCCTGTCTCTTGACTGCCCTCTCTCCAATTCACCCTCTATACTTCTGCTCAGATAGTTAAAAATGCAAAATTAGAAAACAAAAAATCTCTTATTTAAAATCTTTCAGTAGTTTCTGTAGCCTGTACAATAAAGTTCAAATTCCTCCACATTATATACCAGAAATATTGCCTGGCCACAATTCACCTCTCCTGGCTCACCCCCCCCAACTCATCAGAGCTTTGTTACACTAAGGATCAGCATATTCCAAACAGGATTTGGAGGGAGATTTCTCAAGTTTTTAATAAAATTTTGGTCAAATAAGCTTAAGTGTTTAAAAGTAGGGAAATGTGGGAAGCTGCCCTCGGCATCTGCTTTATTATGGCCATTCTTAGAACTGGCGTTTGGCCAAATGTCATTGCGCATGTCCCACACTAAGTTGCTATCTCCCCATACTCGCTACATCTTTTCTTGTAAATCTGCTGACCAGGCTGTAGTTTGTTACCTAGCAACTTGCTGACATCCACATCAGATGAACCCTCCTCCTTCAGAGTATATATACCCTGCCCCTTCAATAAACTTTTGCAGCTTGATCAGAATCCTGTCTTGCTGTCATTCTTCGTGTCTCTTGTCCCCCCAATTCCCACTCCCTCTTTCAGGTTCCGGTTCGACTGACCCGTGGGCCGGGTCAGGGAAATGGATTTAAATGTAGTAATAGGCATTGACAGTATCCAAGAAAGAAACAGAGAAGGTAAAGTTTGAGTACTGAACTGTTTTTCACTGAAAATCCATTAACATCTCTAGGAATTCAATTTGAAAAATGCTACTGAAGGCATTTGGAACAATTTATAACACTTCCTAGAATAAGCTGTGCTCTTTTGATTTTCCATCTCTGCCAGGGATGACATCCATTCACTCATTTACTCCTTTGTTTCTTTTTTTCATTCAAAAATACTCATTGCACATCAACTGTACTGAAACAAGTATAGGTTGGGCATTCTGAGGGACAACATACTCTACATAAGCCAAATTAGTAAACATAAGATTAAAACAATCAGGCTAAATTCTGTGAATTTTTCAGCATAAAGTAGGAGGAACTGAGTTTGGGGAGATCAAGAGACAGTAAATTTGCCTTCTCCTTCTTTACAGGGCTACCTCTGAGAGAGTTGTCTGAGTTTTATTTCAGGGATTTTGAGGCTTAGGTGTT